>VXAW01000669.1:75325-137722 GCA_013399735.1 Tyrannus savana | reverse complement strand
TAAGGACAAAGCAATCACCAGGCACAATCAGCATGGGTTCACAGAGGGAAAGTCCTGCCTAAATAATTTGGTATCCTTCTACAACAAGGTCACTCACTTAATACATGAAAGGAAGGTGGTAGGTGTAGATTGTCATGGTTTTAGTAAGGGTTTTGATACTGTCCCTCACAGCACCCTTCTGGACAGGCTGTGCAGCTGTGAGATGATCAGGTGCAGAGTGTGCTGATGAGCAGTCCCCAGGGGCTTTCCCTGGGACTTGATTCCAAGGCCAGTTGTGTTCAACACGTTTATCCAGGAGCTGGAGGCAGGAGCTGAGTGCCCCTTTAGAAGGGTGCTGATGGTACCAAACTGGAAGGTGCTGGGGACTCTCCTGAGGGACGAGAACCTTGCAGAGGGACCTGGATAGGTTGGAGCACGGGGCAATTATCAGTGGCACGAAATGTGACAAGGACAGAGCTGGGTCCTGCCCCTGGGATGGAGCTGCTGCTGGACAGAGGTGCAGACTGGGAGAGCAGTGGGAGCAGCCCCAGAGGGGTGTGGGGGTGCTGTGGGAGCAGCTCAGGGTGGGTCAGGGGGTGCCCGGGCAGCCAGGAGGGCAAACCCCATCCTGGGGGATCAGACACAGCCCCACATATGTATTTTTGTCCAAACTGATGGAAATATACAGTGAATTTTTTTTCAGTCTCTGAAGATACTGGCTGGGTCATACTGACATAAAAGTACCAGCAGAAGCAGGTATTTAAGAGTAGATCTCTCAGGTTTTAGGGGGAGGGTCTTTGGCCCTCAACCCCCTCCCTGTTCAAACTTTTAAAACCTCGTTAATGGCCAGAATGAAATAGAATATGGATGAGCAACAAGACTACTGATGTGGCTTCAGACAACATTTTTCCCAGTCTAAGAACAGATGAGGTATTCCTGGTAAGTTCAAGTGTTCTTCCTGAACTGAAATCTGACGTGCACTCTGGGTCTAGTAAAATAACATAAAATGTGTAGCTCTGAGACAGAGAATAAGTGCATCCACCTTCCCCTTCCCTCAAGCCTAAGCTGTGTGAAAGACCTTAAGGAAAAGAACAATGCAGCTTTTATCAGCCTCAGTGAGTGGGGAGTAGCATTTTCACATTGGGGTTGCTATGGGATAAGGTAGCCTGGTGAATCCCAATTCCATTATACATAATTACACAATAAAAGCCTGCAGTCCTTGAGAAAACCTAGCTACAGAGAAAAAAATATAGATCTCAGCAAGATAATTTTACCTGGCCTAAACTTTTAAGTACATTCTGGTTACAATCACGTGGGTGAGGGGTGTGATTGCCTCATTTAAATCCTTATGTGCTTGTGCACTTACAGTGCAGCAAAGATATTCATACTATAGAATTGTTCAGGAAGAATTATAAATGCTTTTTTTACTGCTGTAACTTGATCTGCTTTAAGTCACTGGTACTTTGCCTCAGCCTACCAGACTAGGTAACACATAAATATTAATATGACACTTCTTTCAAAACTGGAGGATAAATTATAATGACTTCCATAAGAAGGATTACATTTTTGCAAAGCCTGAACCAATCCATAAAGAGGTATTTAGAGTGACATAACTTGCAAAAATCTCAGCATATAACCCTTTTTCTCATTCTGGAGCAAAGGGTGAATGGGAGAGGAAGCCTCTTCTCTACTTATAAAATAAATATATTGCTACGAGCTAAAAAAAGAAAAAAAAACCACAAAACAAACTTTCAGTCTTAAAAAGGTCAAACAAACAATTTATGTAAAGCCTTTAGACCAGCATCAGCAGCTCAAGATGATCACTCAGTTTTTTCAAAGAGACAATCAGCTGATGGATGATATTATCTGTAGGTTGACTTTGGAAAAAGATGCCACTCATTAACAGAACAACAACAACAACAAATTGTAACTGACCAGTAGAAAGAAAAATCACCCCAATCACACAACAAATAATTACATCAACATATCACTCAGTTACAAGGAAAGATTGAAAATGATGGAGGCAGTTGCCAAGGTTTTGCAGGGAGGGGGTTAATTTTAAACACATGGGGGATAAAAACCAAACTTGGTCACAGAAAAATCCTGTGAGCTTGCAGCCTGGCACCAGCTCCTGCTGTGCACAGCAGGCATTTCCCCTCCAAACTAGAGCATATACTCACAAGACACTAAAGAGGATCAGAATTTCTCCTGATCCTTCTTTGAGGAACACGTATTACCTCTGGCTTTGTCAAGAGGATATAGATTCATCCTGAAATGGGATTGCAAAAAAAGCAGATATAAGCAACAACATAGACACAGACTCAATACTAAAGGTGCTGCTCTTGAGTTCTTGCTAGCAAAAAAGCCCCCCCCAGAAATTCAAGTGAAACACAAGAAAAACAATCGAAGCACTGTAAAGTTGTTTTCCTCTCTTTCTCTCTTTCTTTCTCTCTTTCTGTATGGCTGAAAGTTCTGCTGATACAGAGATTTTTCTTAGAAATGTGGAAAGGAGAAAAATCCACTGTAGCTGTAATCATACCAGCAAAATATTTTTTTCCCTTGAGAGTCAGTAAAATCCATACCTGTATTTTCAGCTACCTCAGAGGGAGATGAAGCAATACAGGATCCAGGCTGTGGTCAGAGCTGCAGCGAAAAAGTTCACAGACACTGCTGAAGGTAATTTTGTCAGGCAGCAAAACTCACAGGTCAGAATGAGAAATATCTGAGAGAGTTTCTTCAGCTGGACCTGTGCTACCAAAATTCCTTCAGATCATTTTTGGGATGTCTTTGCAGTCACTTATCCATGCTCAGAGTGGGGTTGCTGCTGGCTTTCCAGCTGCTTCTTGATATTATGTGTCCCAGTGGTACTTTTTGGAGAAGCACAAAGGGAATGGCTGAGTTTTGGCCCAGACTTTGGCTTTAAACCATTTTTGTACCCTTCAGCTGTGGGACTCTCAAAGGGTAGATTGGGTGTGGAGCATTAATTTGGGCTCCTCTGGGTTTTGCTCTACTTCATCACAACCTAATGAGGACTCTTATGAGGTACATCATAGCCAGAATCTCCTGCTACAGCTATATGTCCTGGAAGAAATTGCTGGGGAAAGGCTTACCATCACCCTGTCTGTGGAAGCCTCTTTGTTCTGGTTTAAATCAGGGATGCTGTTAAATATTGGGTCATTTCCCATAAGGCTTTCAAATCCCTCAGTGTTCAGTGTAAGGCTGCACAGAAAATGGTGTTGTGGTTTCCTCCTGCTACCAAGGGACATCTGCAAGCTAAGCCTAAACACACAGTGATATTTGAATGCCGTTGTGCCAGTGTCTCTGCTTCTTTTCCAGGGGTGCCCACCACTAAAAGGTCTCTCTGGGGACAACCGGGGATGCAAAGCCCCTTTTCATTTCACCTTTTTTGGCTTGCTGCATTCCTTGATGTGATTTGTGGGGTCATCCAAAGGCATGCACATGCCTTTCTTTTCCACCTGAACTGAAAGGAGACCAAAGCCTAACCAACCACTAAAGAGAATTTGGACCCATATCCATGTGATGCGTAGGTAGGTTGTTGAAACTTTCAGTTCACCTACTTGAAAAGACTAAATCTGACATTAATTAATAAGCAGTGGTCATTTCTGTTTAATATACCTCCACCTGAATACTTGTTTGTTTGTGTTTGTTTTTTCCTGTTAGAAACACTGGAACAGCAAATGAGAACCCCCCATTCCTGGTTGTGAGGCAAGATGACTGAACAGCTCAGAAAAGGGCCACAAAGCACGACCCTGTGTCCAGCCTGTCCCACTGGGTAAAGGTGCTTAGACCTATCATTTCAATTCAGGCCCCATCTTTAATTTAAAGCTTCACTTGACTGCTTTAAACAGAAGGCTGATGCCTAGACCGATTTTCAGTGCTCCACAGCAGCAGTCTATTAACCTATTTAGATGGTATCTAAGGTAGTAATGAGATTAGACACTAGAAAGAAAGCTGGGAGACAGAGAAGTCAAGAAACTCAAAAGCAGGTTAAAATTTTGGTAGTTTTTTGATGAAAGAACCCCAAATAAGGGTCAAATTGTCCCAAAGTGAGTCTGGCCAGCTGATATGAGGTAATCCTTTAGAGACAGTCATGTTCTAGCTAGATTCTAAATGACGCTAATGCCAAGATAACACAAAACTATTAGAAGCTGTTACGTGTTTCTCCCTGGTGACATCTCCTCACAGCATAACTGCAGCTCTTGGGAGCACTGTGTTTGCAATAAAACTAGTTTTTTCTGGATTACAAAGATCTGAAAGCTGTACTTCCCAAACTTTCACTGAGGACATTTAGTGTAAACTTGTTTCAGCAATTAAATTTCCATCAGGCTCTTAATTTGACAGCCACTGCTCTAGGGCACGGCCACTGTTCTGGGCTTCAGAAAATCTAGTGCTACTTTCTCTTTTTATTTCAGAGCCATGTTGTCTCTGGATCTAAATCTTGCAGCTTTTAAACAGTGATGATTTTTAATTTATCCCTAATTTCTTAATTTATCCCTAATTCCTATCTTTTATCCGTTTTGCCAGATAGAAGTTGTCATCTTCGCAACGGCAGCATCTGTTTCTCCCTCTCTTTGCGCTGGACCAATCTCTGTGGGATCTTAAAGTCGTTTGTAAGCAAAGTTATTGCAAAGCACGTATGTGAAATTTGTATTTGCTAATTTGTAGGGAATTCCTTCAGGCCAGCAGCTGGGGACCTTACTGGAAGCCGGGGATCGGAGGGCTTCCACAATTGGTCTTTGTAGCTATATTTTGCCATTGCTTTGTTTGAAACAAAGGCAGACCTATCTCGAGCCCTGCAGCAGGAGGGAGTTTGTTTTTAATGGAAAACCACAGCCTATTAGCAGTTGTGAGCACAAGCTATTGCCCATTACAGCCATTCTTAGAAGAGGCTGCCCGTGTACACACATGGAAAATTCTGATTCACCGGACTATGCAAATCGCAAATCGGGGATGGCCGCGCAGAGATCGAGATCAACCGGGTTTAAAGATCTGCTGCTCAGCCAAAAATCCAGCAAGTGCTGTGCTGGAAAAATACAGAGAAGTTATTCTTGAAACGCAAAGTAGGTATCAAGTGCAGACAAATGTGAAGTTTGAAAACTGTAAACAGCTCAAGGAGTAACAGGGGAAACTTAAGCCTATAAAAATGCTAAGCCTTTTTTATATTGGAAGTGCAAGCTTCGGGTAAGAGGTGAATGATTTAAGAGAGGCCCTGGTACAGAGTTTGAGCTTCGTTTATTTTGCCATGATTGAAGCTCAGACACTGAGGTGGCTACAGGAGCAGGTTACAACACAATTAGATTTGTGATTCTTCCACCACATTTGCACATGCATGGGCAGGAACGTTTCTAACCACAGAAGGAGACGTATGCACACAAAAGTCTAAAGCAGGCATTCAAATTAAAGTTCTTGATGAGACAGAAAAAGTAAAATTTCCAAGGTGAGAAATAGTCCCCTCAGTTATCTGATGAAGAGTGGTAAGGAAAGTCACTTAGTTTCCTAGGGAAAAGAGGTCTAACAAGTAGTTATTTGAACTCTGTAAGTGGGTATTGCATTATTTAATTTGCCATTTTATGTTTCATATCAGTCATTGACACCAATATACTATACCCCTAGTATATTTCCTAAATAAAATATATTCTCCTTTACCTTGCAGTGCTCGGGAGGAAAAACAGTGCTTTAAGAATTCCATTCCTCTCGGGGAAGATAATTTGGGAAACTGGAGACATACTAGCAGACTTGTCAGATGTCCATGAAAAAAACCCTGTAGATAGTCAAGGAAACAAATATCTTCTGTAGCAAATGACATCCTGTGTAAAAATCTCTATTTGTGAATCTCCTCACCCCCTCCCCGCCCTCACAGAAGAGTGTGAAGATCCCCGGATAGTGGCTTGAGATACACTGACAATCGGCTTGATTCCTCTGTTACACCTTCCACGGCGCCAGAAGCGGATCCCTACAGGTACAGACAACCACAGCTTCAGAAAAAAACACCTCCTTCAGTCTCTCAGGGCTGTTAAAACACCCGGGAGAAGCCGATATTGCCAGTTAGGTACCGCAAAAACTTAGGTAGTTTTGGCTAAAGCAAGCCCTACTCCGAAATCGCACTTTTTAAGCCCAGAGACAAGTGGGAAATTTCTGTCCCGCTTCCATGCTGGAAGGCAGAGTGCAAGTAGCGTGAAAATAACCACGGATGGTTATTTTTCTGGTGGTAACACACTGGGAAAGTACTTTGAGAATCCCCTCCTCATCCTTGCTTTCCTCGGCAAGCCTAACTCCAAAGAAGGAATTCCTTAGCAGCGAACATGCACATCTTCTCCCGCTATTGAGAAAACTCTTTGGAGCCACTGGAATGCATTTCTGGCGTGCACTCAGGAGCACAGGAAATCTGAAAGGAGCTGTGAATAGCTGTTAACAGTTGCATTCAGAAGACAGAAGATAGTGGAAGCTGGAAAAGCTAGAGCAGCAGTTTGTTCCTTGCCTACTAGTCAAAAGATAGATTATTGGATTTCTAGGTGGCTTCCTAAAATAATCTTTATATAAACCTAGATTTTTTTGCTTTTTTCGTTGTTTTATAACCACAGGCCTTTGATATATCTTTTCCCTCCTCAATTAACTAGGCAGTTGTCCTGTGGTATCAGGTTCCTCCAAGACGCTCTTTGGCATGTTTGTTATTGTAGTTGTAACGTTGATGTCAGCAGCCTTCTGCAACCCAGCAGTTTGAAATCCTGCCTAGTGAGAAAAAGCGCTGTGTATATCTGCTGTCTCAGGCTCTGAGGCTAATTTATTTACCACAGTCATTTTGAAATATGTGCTGCGCTGTGCACACCTGTATGGAGAGGAACCAGTTCCTTTCTGCCAAGGATAGCAGCATCACAGACTCTGTTAAGCACAGAAAAATACAGTGTTGATTTAAAAACGAGCCTATTGGTAAACCAGTAGAATATAGCCTTCTTTTAAAAATTTCCTTTACGTTTTCTGTTCATCAGTTACAGTACCAACGACGGAAGTGTTTAGGACACTTAAAAAAAACCCCAAACAAACAAACTCCCAAACTCCCCAAGTTACAAGTTCTTCATTTTTTGCAGCAAAGTTTAGCAAATTTGACAACTTTCTTATGAAGTTTTGTTAAAAGCCATTCTCCACCCCAAAATCTTACTGTCACACATGCACGTGTTTTTTTTTTCGTGTTTCATTGCCTGAGAGTTACAAATAGTGACGTTCCTCCAACCATATTGAAAAAGCAAAGGGGAAAAAAAAAAGGAATAAATATTTTAAAATACAGAAATATTGGAAATGTCTGTTTTACAGGGACTATATTGCTTTTAGGTATTTTTCACCCTGTCCTGGACCACAGGGCAGGATGATAAGATAACCCCTTGGTGCCTTGCCTTCCCTGTTTTGTTTTTTTTTTTTTGTGGCTGTGTAATTGCTTGATATTCTTTCAGCAGAAACTGAGAAACAGGATTGTCCTTCAATACTATATTTTCCTCACCTTATTGCCTAACACAGATTGAAGTCAGGGTGACAGGAGGAAATGGTTCTGTAACACCATTTTTAGTAAAGAAATCACCTGTCTGCAGTGGTCAGGGAGCTGTATTAATGTATTGCCAGCAACACTTCGGCAATGATACAGAGAAAACTAATGAGTCTTTTTTCAAATAAGAGTGAACCTTAAAAAAAAATTATTTTAAGGGATTTTGGATATTGTGGAAGTTTTAAAATATGATTATAAAAGCTAAGTTGGTTCCCTCACCCATTACTGACTTTTTCCTATCAGGACCAAGTCTCTTCTAATACAGAAAAGGATATATTTCAAAGAACAGCATGTATGTTTCATTTCCCAGGTGACTTCTCCCCTTTAAAAAATATTTGCTTCAAGTGATCAGAAAACAGGTTCTTTGAAAACAGCAAGCTCTACCTGGCTTCCAGCATGGAAGGCTTTTAACAGCTTCAAGCAGAGATTGGCCAATACATGGCAAGGTTACACATTCGAATTGCCATAACTGGTGGTCCTCCTTTATTGTAAGCTTTGTAAAGTGAGAAAACTTACTGTCAGCAGAAATACTGTCCAACAAGAAAGGAAACCCGAGAATTTGTGTTAGAATTATCTTAAAATAAGAGCAAGTCATCTAAATTAAGGACTAGGAACATGCAGAGAACTACGGTGGTCAAACAGAACTTTAGAAATTAAACAGAGGCGGAGAGCTCAGCTTATTAATAACAAGTTGAGGAGTAATGAAGTCTGTTCACAGACAATTAGCAAAAGAAGAGGGAGAGGAAAAGTCACTAAGGTAGTTAGTGTGAGTTACTCAGCCATGTTGCCACAATTCCTATAGCAGAAAGATTGCTCCAGTGGGTAATTTTTAATTATAGGGTGGCACAGGAACTTACTGTCTGTGAGGCCAAGGAGAGGTAGCCGAGTATACACCTTTGAAGATATGTTTGTTCTATTAATTGACTGCGGGGAGAATCCAGTGTTTCCCAGGTATGGCTGTGTCCTTGTGCAACTGCCTGTCCATTTCTGTGGGTGTCTTCTGTTGTGCTCTTAATTTAAAAAAGTGAAAATATCGTATAAATAAAGACAAAGGGAAGATATTTTCAAATCTTCCCTAGCTTGCTCACAGGCTCTTGCCAAATACCAGGCCCAGCTTCACCGTGTCAGAGAACAAAAGCAGAGCACAAATGAATCCAAGACACAAAAGGGAGCTCAGTAGAGGCATGAAGGGCAAGGCTAAGTTGCAGCATAGGTGAGAAAGGTGGAGGAATCCCTCCAAAATATGTGATTAATATATGATTAAAAAAAAAAAATTAGCAAATGTTCACTTTAACTAAATTCAATCCACTGGAAAAGCAGAGAAATCTTTCCCTTTCGGTTACTAAAAAAAATCAGTCAAGAGCACTAACAGCTGTAAAGAGGATCTTGACCTTTCCAGCCTAGTAGGGAGGCTCTTTACTCATTATCCTCCTGTACACTTTCAAAAGCAAGGAAGAAATAACAGCATATTCTGTTATCAAGTTCGTCTAGCTATTGCTTACCATCGTCTGTTTCAGGAACAGCTCACGGTGAGAGCTTGAAGCAGCTTTCCAAGTTATGTCATGTAGGGCTTAAATGCTGCTACCTCTGCTCTCCCGCCTAGCAAGCCAGTCAATAAGCAATTGAACGGCAATTATCGCCTGTCTGCCCCCCACTCCCAGCGCGGGTATCTGGGCTGCATCTCACCTGAGCGAACATATGTCACAGCAGATACAGCCTGACAGCGTTTCTGGCACATCCAGCCCCGGTGCTGCACACATTTTGCAGCAGGTGTCAGAGGCAGATGTATTTCCACTGATATACGTGTGGGATGAGGATTTATTTATACCTACGGAAGGCCTAATTGCCCCAGGAACGCTTTGGAAAGCCAGCAGGCAGCACAGAAACGTTTTTTGTAAATGAAAAAAAAAAAAAAAACCAAAAAAAACATCTCTAACACATTCAAGGAAATATCTTATTAAAAACTGAAACACTGCTTTAATTAGTTGAATGATTTCTCATATATGAAAGAATTCCTGACTACATTAAGTCCAGGATGCCTAGTAAGGTTAAGTCATGCAGTAGCAGACAATTTTGATCCAATCCCTTCCTTTCCAAACAGGGGCCCTAGCCATCACTTTGGCATGAAAGCTGCAACCAGCTGAGTCTTTAGTCCTGCCAAAGCCTCGTGAAATCAGAAGATCTCTAGGTAGGCTTTAGGATCTGCCAAGCCAGCGCAGAACAGAAAGCCTTGTGTGCTAACCTTGCCTTGTATGCAGATGGTGCCTGCCTCGAGGAAATTTGCACCTGTAAAGTTTAAATGTGAACAAATCATCAGGTGAATGTCAGGCAGGTGGTCAAGGCTCTTTAAGTCTAACACAAGGTAATCAAAGCTTTGTGGGCATTGTAAATTATACATAAATTGCCATGTCAAAGGGCCCAGCCCTTTGGGAGAAGTGGTTTGATGATATGGATTTATGCACTCATTTTGCAACAGGAGTGCACAGCACAAGGTCAAGGCAATAGAGAATAAAGAATTAGAAGCCATACCCCCATTACATTAAAGAAAATTTCAGTCGGGGACTAATGATCAGTCAATTCCAGCACTGCTGAAATTAGTAGGAGCCCCTTGGGTAACCACTGCTTGTGCTTTGACTGCAGCTATTTGGGATGGATCTCACAGGCTCTGTGCAGTTTCCTGCAACAGAGTGATTGTAACTGCTGTCTCTGAGCAAAAAAAAGGGTCTTGTTTTTCTCACGTCCAAAGCTATGTGAGAAAAATGTGTAATGGCTTGCTAGGTAACTTGGGGAAATGGTACTCAAAGGCCAAATACATAAATAGATGATTACTAAAATTTTACCCTGGGGTGCTAACATTCCTGGGATGCTTATGGATGCAAGCACATATACATTTTTATATATCAGATACATATATGCCTATAAAACAAAAAGAGAAATCTACAGAAAGGGAGCAGCAATGTCTCTTCCAGGAAGTACTGAGAACTGTCTTAAAGTCAGAGATTCCCTTGTAGCACTTGCATAGTTTATTCTCTACCTGTTTTTTTTACTAGCTTCAGCTTCTTGGTGTTAAATTGAGCTGGCAGTGTCGCAGGCCACTTTAAACTGATGCTTGCAGAACAGCAAGAAGTGTGAAGCTGCCAATGAAGAGTCAATGAGGAGGCAGTGATAGCTGTTATCAGCTCCTCTTTCCAGATGTGTGAGCCTTCCCAAGTTTGATGAAAAAGGGATCAATGTTCTTTATGTATATCTATATACATATATATTTATGAACCAGTGTGTGTTACAACCCTTCAGACAGGTATGCATTTGAATGCACCCCTTTTCCCGTGGTGAACTGTGATTTCAAACAGCTGTGAGAATTTTGGACTGGACATGATCTTACTATTTTACAAGCAGTTTGCATCATTTCACTGTTGAGCCAGAACTGGAAGAGGCTGTGCTTCAACAGTGAAGCCAGTGTGTTGGCTGTGACATCATTCCTGTCGTGCTGAAAGTCTATGAGGTCTCTCATGTGTGAGTCAGGGCAGATATTTTTTCTTCCCTTTGTGTTCCTCACTATTGATGTGATGCAGTTCTTTCTGGATTAGGGAGGGAAGGTCATGCTGTTTAAGAGGGAAGGTTTGAGCTGCTCCAGTGAACTGCTCTGAGTCATTGGCTGATCACATCCTCTCATCCCTTCATAGAGAAAACTCATTGAATGACAAGACGTTTTGTTCTTTCTCTGGTCTGTGACTTAAATTGGCCCATCTGATAGAGCACTAGGTGTTTCTTGGTCAAAAGCAGGAGAAATGGGAAGGGGATTTGGAAAAGAAGGCATGGCTTCTGTTGCCATCTTACCACCAGCTCAGCAATCCCACTGAAATTAACCTTGGGAATCGAATTGACTAAATATGTAAAGATGAAATGTTTGATCATAAAAACTGGGTCAGAGACACCACAACCTCTCTCATCTGCAACGGGATGAGAAGACACAATTAACAAGACCTCCATGCTGGTACAAGGACTGGCCAGCAGGCCAACAGCTTCTTTTTAATGGATCATATCTGCCAAAGTGTGTTACCATTTTGCACTAGACTGGTTAGACGTTATAGACTATGGGTATGTGCTGAGATGGATGGAAGTACATAAGTTAAGTCCCCAGCAATGTAAACTGGAATATAATAGACTATGTTTTTCTCTGCATGCTTTCTGTATTCTTCAGGAAGCAGATTAAAGATGCCACGAATGTATCAAACATCAGCAGAAACTTACAGATCCTTCAAATCTGTTTCTTCTCTTAGCTACAGTTATATTTAAAATTGCCAAGGTATAAATCCAAGGAAAATAACCTGTGCCAGCAAATGGACTGTGAGTTTTCCCCTTATGTAATTGTAAATACGTTTAAATCCTAGGGAATGATGTGTACATGGAGTGTTAAATGATGCTGAGTTAGGTAGTAAAGTAACATGACTCCAGAGGAGAAACTGCATACACTTTCTTCCAAGAAGGTCCCAAGCACTTATGACTAAAGACAAAAGTAGTAGTGCAATGACATCCTTTGTCACCTCCCAGCCCTGTCCCCTCACCTCCCATTCTCCAGCTCCTTCCCTTATTTTAAAGTAGTTTTGCATCCTGAAGAACTGGGCATGAAAACTTGCTTCCACTGATGGAAAATCACATGGTGTGAATCTTGGGGTTGTTCTCTACAGGGCCAGAAGTTGGACTTTGATCATCCCTGTGGGTCCCTTCCAACTCAGGATATTTCTATTCTATTCTATTCTATTCTATTCTATTCTATTCTATTCTATTCTATTCTATTCTACCTGCCCCCTCTGCTGGTTTTAGTTTCCACTCCCTTATGAGCAGCCTACTTGTAATGGTATGTGTTAGATCCAGAAACCCTTTCCTAAACTACTTTCTTTTAAATAAAATTTCTAATATATTTTGCTGGAACAGTTTCTTCTGAGTTATTTACAAGTTCACAGAGAGGAACTGGTTATTGGCAGAGCTGGTACAAGGTAAAGGATGGAAATATTCATCTCTGAGCAGAGAAGGAACAAGAACTTTCCTGGGATTTTCATATAGTTTGCTGTGCTCTTCAACTAAGTTGTCTCCAGGCTGAAGTTTGCCTCTCCTCAATTCTTGCTTTGGACCTGAACATGTAAGGTAAAAATGAAGACAAAAACTTCCCCTTTGTAATGAAATTGAGCTCAAATCATCCTGTCTCATGAAATAATACCTTAAATGGTGTATTTGGGCTTGGGCTACATGCCATTATAGAGAAATAAGGCCTGCAGACACCTGTATATGCTGCTTAGACCTTAGGTCTGCAGGCAAAAACTGCTATGGTGTACCTTTTTCTCTTCCAGAGCAGGTCACTGAAGACACAGAAAAAATATTGGGTTTGGCTCCTCCCCAAAAAAAAGGTTTTCTTCTTTTTCTAGCAGGTTTTATCTCATCTTCTTCTGCCTCCTATTCAGAGGCCTCATGTAGCCCTCCAATAGATTAAAACCAGGCTCTCCAGACTTGAATCAGTCACAGAGTGTCTTTTCACCTTTTAAAAAGCATTTATCTCAATTTCCGTGCTCCTGAATTGCTTGCAGGTCTCAAATCTCTGAAATATGGTCTTCCACTTAGCCTTATCACATCAAATGAAAATCCATTTAAAACACAAACTACTTAAGAATCAATGACAGTCAGAAAACAACTTATCATTTCCCATATTTTTTTTGGCACCCACTGCTTTTGGATACAGAATAGAGTGCTGCTTAAATTCTTTTTTTTTTCTTCTCCTGTACTGAGAAAAGCAGGTTTTAATTGCTCTGTTTTTCACACAGTGTGTATTTTTCCAAGTTCATTTAGTCCTGGCATCCTGTGTGTTTGTTAATTATCACAGGGGCAAGAAATCTGACTGAGGAGTCCTTTATTCATCTCCTGTGCTGTTGTGGGTCAAGGCTGTGCAAGCCTTTGCACAACCAGCACAAACTCTCTGTGAGTAATTATGGATAGGACACAAGGAGAGGGCTACTGACCTCCCAATGAATGAGATATGTGAGCCTCTTTTTCAATAGCACTGGAGGAGTTTCATCAGCTGGTGAAAAACACAGTCTGACTAGTGCCTGCAGTAGTAGTGGACCTAATTCAAAAGACCCTGAAGTTAAAAGGGCCTTCTTAAAAGATGTTTTCACCACAGTGACTATCTGTACAATGCTATTTCAATAATGCCTCTCCTTTTCAGGGTATTTTGTTATTCCCCTTGTAGTACCTAAGCACTTTATATGATTTTATAAATCTGTGTTAGATACTTGTGCCCTACTATAAATGTGCATTTATCTTTTGTTGGAAATAGTTAAAACCATAGAAAATATTTCCATCAAAATTTTTCTGTATGTCCCTGATTTTAAACTTTCTGAGAAATGACTACCAGCCCTACTTACTAGTTCATGGTAATAGGATCTGTTCCACCCCAGACATTCATCTATAAATCTGTAATACAATTATTAAAGCTGAGCTAAAGGTTGGGCTTATTAAAGCTTCCCTTCCAAATCAAAATGATGAATTTGGCTCTTAATGGGATAGCTCATTTAAACAAATTAAACACCATTTAAACTCTTTTAAAAAATCCTTACATTCTACTAGGTTAATTATTTTAAAGTTATTTTTTAATCTGTATGAATTGCCCAGAGAGAACAAGGGTCCTTCATCCTTTCTTGCAATTCATCATCTGCTGTGATAAACTGCTTTGTCTTCACCTGTAATTACCTTCTGTAATTGCCACTGCCCCCTCTTTTAATGTTTGCATGACAGACAGAAAGGTAATATATATTTAATGGTTGTAGCACCTTTAATATCTGCAGCTGTTGACAGTACAAAGCCCAGCTACATAAAGCTGCACTGGGACCCAGAAAGGGCTGCTACAGCCAGTGCCAGCAGCCACAGCCCTTGGAACAAGGCACCTGCCACACCCAGACCCTCTTTGGCAGGGGAGGGGTGAGACTTCTGGAACTGGGTGTCACCCACGTCCTGTGTGCTGTTCTCAGAGCTCCCCAGGCCCCCCAGCCCTCCATGGCACGGGGATATATGTCTGGTGGCTTCTGGCAGCGTGAAGATTTATAGGCTGCAGGGTCAGCAGACTTGGTCTCTTGCCCTTGCAGTGTGGAGGTTCTTTTGCAAAGAGCCCGTGCTCTGCTCTGATTAAATATTTGATTCAGGGATTCAGTAGCATCCACCTCCCGAAAACTGGCCCCGTGAGCCACGTGTAGAGGAGATGCCCTGCTGTTTCTGTGTGAATTACCTTATCAATATTAATGTGTGCCAAGAATGTTCATAAAATTAAAACTTCTCCTTGTCCACCTTCAGGACAAGGTTCTTGACAACCCCTCTTGTTCTTTGCATTTCTATCCTATAAAGTTAAAACCTGGTAGTCCTTGTGAATGAAAACCTTTAACAACCCATCAGACTGGCACAGTGAAGTTATTTCTCTTCCTTTCCGGGCTCTTCCTGAACTCTTTACAACTGCAGTTTTAAAATGGTGTCTTTTGAGGCTGAACTTTCATTTAGTGTAATCTCTTTCAGCTCCATTTGCAGTATAGAGAATAAAATAAATTACAGAGAGAAGCAGTACAAAACTAACTTAACTCTGATGGGACGAGATTTGCAGTGACCACAACCTTTTCATTACTACCCTAGATCGAGCTTTTTTGCCCTAGTTTGACCCAGCTTCTTATGTGTCTCTTTGAAACTAGAAATTATCCTCGCCTGATGGGTCACTCAGGTGGGTTGAAAGAGAAGGAAATTCACTCCAATATTGTAATGCTAATTAGGTCATGCCAGTGTGGCCTCAATTTAATCTGTAATCAGTAGCATGAGTTGAGAAGTCAGTGATTTTTTTCTGATGTGTTTCTCTGAAAGATGCTTCTCTTGAAGAAGGCCAGTCCATATTTACACTTCCTCTACTCATAATTTGTAGGTATGGACCAAAACTGTTTTTCCCACAGCTCGGTCTTACATTGAAACGTTATGATAAGAATTTGGCAAAAACTCAAAAGTATCAAGCAGGAAGGGGCAGAAGAGGTGGCTGGCAGCACATGAGCAAGAAACAGGTTTCAAAAACTCTCAAGGCAAATTTTCTGTTTAAGTCACCTGGCTTACACCTTTATTGTAATTAATTCTTTCTTTTGGCTCATGGGCTCCTCAAGAGGTGTCTCCTGAGTCAGCAAGACATTAAAACTACCTGTTGTTTTTTAGGTAAAAGCGGAACTGGTGCCAGCCAACCTCAAAATCCTGCTGCAAACATGCCTCAGAGACCCTTTGTAGTCTACCCTTACATCAACACAGCTGGTGGGAAGCCGGCAATGGGCAGTGTCAGGGTGTTTGCTATTCTGGTAGGCAATCCATGGTCATGAGTCAGAATCCCAAAGTTCCTGTGAACTTTCAGTTCAGCCTGCTTTGGTTATCCATGTGTCAGAATGGTGATATGAGGTCGGTTTACACTTCTTCCCTCTAAAGACAGGAGTGGGCACCTGGCACTGCAGGCCAAATTTGTTTTCTGATGTCACCGTTTTTCCTCACTTGCTGGCCTGACCCATGTGACAGTGTCATGAGTTCTCACTGATCTTTTGTTTGCTGCCTTTTTTTTTTTTTTTTTTTAATCATTTGGGGCCTCTGTTCCTATNATGAATGCTACCAAAAAAAAAAAAAAAAAGTTAAATATCAAAGGTTGTTTATTGATGAACTTTTTAGCTTACTAGCAGCAGGTCATAAATAAAAAATAAAACCACTTCTGGATTAGTAGACAGAAGGAGCTTCTCCTTTCTCTCTTTTCTATCTGTAGCTGGTACTCCTACATGCTGTTCATCTAGGAAAACCACTGTCTATAGCCTAGTAATAGAGACATAGAGCCCTGTGAGCTGCATGCTGTATGTGGATGGCACTACAGTGGGTCTCCTGGGATGAGGCAGTCATGCCAGAGCTCTACCTGTTCTAGTAACATATACCTGCACTCTGTAAGATAGACTGCCAAAGCAGGTTTACCTCTGAGGCTCCGTGTGACGCGTGGGAATAAAGGAAAAAGCACATATTTGTATTCATCTCCCTGCAGGAGTACAGTCAGAGGCAGAAAAACCCCAGGATTCAATGCTGCAAAAGCCAGAAGGTGGCTGTCCCTATAATTTGGACAGTAGGTGATATACCCTTTGTTTCACTCTTTAAAAACATCCTGTTCTGCTGTGGTTTTGCAGAGCAGCAGGTCTGCACAACGGTGTGTGTGCTTCTTCAGAGCTGGCTCAGAGCAGGAGCACTGCTTTGTTTTCTTCAGTGTTCCACAGCAGAGTGCAATGAGGCATGAGCCACAAGTCTGTGGTGATCTCTGCTGTGGTTTTCACAGCACGGAGGGAGAGTTGTCTCATCCTCTCAGACGTGTTGAATCGATAGGCTGCGTGTGCAGGGTGTTGCATTTGACAGCCCACTGCTCTGTTTGCTCCAGAGCTCCAGGCAGGCAGAAGTGGCTGTAAAGGGAACTGAGCTTCCTTATGTTTCCCCCTCCTTCTTCTAGGTTTAGTTGTCCTTGGAAAACTATGAGTTTTGTCCCTCGGTAGTGCCTTATTACACCCTGATGAAGATATGCACCCCTGGAAGGAGCTTGTGCTGCTTCACTGACTGGGTCAGGGTGGAGGGATAGCTATGGTTGGCTCCCCTTAATGACACATCTAATGGGGCTGTCTGCTGAGCCTGGCTCCTACCAAAAAGCCTCCTTCTCTCAGCAATTGCTGGTCAATCAAACGTAACACACAACTCATTTCTGTTCATTCACACCAGAGGGTCCGATGCCTTTAATTTGTGGCACAATTAAATGTAATGAGAGAGATCAATAGATAACATGCCCATTATTTAGTTCAGAAAATGCCTCTTAAATGAGGTGATTCAGTTCAAATCAGGTACCAGTGTAAGTAGCTCTAAGAGGAACCTGGGGTTGAGTGAAGCTGTGCTTCCACTTACCAGTGCGTGCATCTTTCACATGTAGGGCTGATCATCAAATGCTAATTCTGATATAAGTGCTGACGTGTTTTCACCTAGGGAACCCTTATAACCTTGTTAACAATATCTCCTGGGAGGAACTCAACCAGTCATAGTACTTTTGTCTACCTGAAGTCTGTGGTGTTTTGTAGAACTCTTGAGTGTAAGTGCTATATTTCTTCCTCACAGTGCCTCCACAACCCTTCATGAACTCTTAGACATTCGTTCTGTCAGGATTTGAAAGTCCTTGCACATTCACTGGAGATCAACTTACCTCTGGACAAACAGTCTCAGTGAGTTGAAATTGATTTTCAAGACATTTATTAAATGCTGGGGACAAATATTTAAGGACCTTGTGGTCCTTTGAGAGTTGCTTATTCCCAGATCTCCTGGGAGCTCTGACTCTTGAGGACTTACGTATGAAGTTAACAGGGCCTCTGATGAAGTTTCTAAACAGCAGCAGAAGAGGGATTTGTTTTCAGCAGAGCTGTGCAACCTCAACCCAAAAATACAAGATGAGCCATAAGCTGAAGCACTTGTGTGCTGGCAGAGAAGTCTGCATGAAAAGCCTCCCAGCACAGGTAGGACAGCAAAACAGTGTGACTCAGAGCCCAGAATTATGAACCTTGCCTGAGACTTTGCCCATCAAACTAATGCTCCAGGCGCATTTCACAGCAGTCATCTCTGGGCTGTGGCTCTGTCATGAGTTATAAATTGGATCTTTCTTTGGTGCATACATACATACTTAGATTGCAGCAGACAGGACTGACCCTTTAAGACTGAAAAGTCACAGATAGAAGAATCTGACCTGCTGAAGTGATTTCCAGTGTGACTTATGGATTCTGCAATATTATTACAGCTATTCTACCCATAGGGGTAATGTGAAAACAAAGAAGAAAGCAAACATTATATTTTTGTTGAGCAGTTTTGTTCAGTACACAATAAATTAGTCTAGCAAGTTCTATCCTCCTTCAGCCTGACTTTGTGTAAGTCCTGGCATGGATTTTGCTTCCTTGTGTGTTTATAGGAAATGCATCCCTAAAAAGCTGTTAATTGTCATGTGTGTCCTTCTGGTAGGTGTTTTGATGACAGATGTGCTAGAATCACTTCTCTTGTCTTGTCTCTCTGAAGTGTTGGTGTGAAGGTGCCCTGCCTACACTAAATGCCCTTCCCACTTCTATCCATGCTAGCTGGCAGCAGCTTGTGTTACCCAGACACTGTCTTGAATGTCCAAAGTCTTCTACACAACTTAATTTAATTGCATATTATTATCTCTAGTAGAATAAACAGTGAAGATAGACCAGAAAAACAAGCATATTACTGCAATTGGTTATCTGAGGCAATAATTTATATGGTAGATTGTGGTGTTAGTATCTTTGTTGCTTTTACTTTGGGAGTTTTCTATAAAATGGAACACCAGAAGAGATTGTTTGATTAGAGAAGATGTGCTCCAGCTAAAGCACAAGTGGAAAAATGTAATATCCCTGGTTTTGTTTGTTAGTATTCAACTCTCACTGACCCCTGTTGGATAATCTGGGTTGAGGGTTTATCATGTATCCTGGCAGAGGATCTGCTACCCTGTGGTAGGAGCAGGGCTGGGTGAGTACTCTGCTTCCTGGTGGAGGCTTTTCTTTCAGAGGGACCTCATCACTGGAAGCAGTGCAGCTGCTGCCTCCTGGAGCAGCTGGCTGCACTCTGACAGCCCGGGCATTTCTGCAGGCTGTTCCCAAGGCTGGGATGTCAGGGATTCCAGTGCTGACTCTGCAGCCAGTGGGCTTGGCTGTTTGCAAACAAGCCTTCTGCCCGTTCACTGGCCTGAGCAGTATGCTGTCTGCTGTTCCCATGCTTGTGGTACTATCCTACCACAGATTTTCCTGCTGTTCGCTGGTACAGCAGCACCCCTGTTAGCTCCAGGAATGGACTGAGCTTCGACTGGATTTGTGAGACCATAGATGCAAGATACTCTTTGAATTAAGCTGATTTTGGAGACACACTTAGGTATTCATTTTTCGTAATTACAATTTTTCTTTTCCTTAGTTTTTTTTCTTGGGTCAAGTACACTGAGATCCACAAGTAAACAATATTAAGTATTCTGTTTTTCTCTCTCTCTCTTCCCATGTTTTCAGTCACTTTTTATACCTCCTCTAATCTTTCATATCCTTCCTTAGTTTTTCTCCCATCCTTAGTGCTTTCTCCTTAATAGGACAGGTTTTTATTTTTTTGCTTTAATTAAGTGATGCCTATTTCACCAACTGATCCTTTTTTTTCTCTCATTCCCTTCCCAGCAAACATATCCCAAATCTCTCCTTCACCTGAACAGGCTATGACTGTAGTTTGAGGGACAGGGCATCTCTGAGTCCTTGGCTGGGGGCAGGGAATTAACTGCAAGGTCAGCTTTCTGTTACTGAAACACATCTTGGTATTTCAGTGTTTAAAGAACAACAGTGGATCCTGAAAAAGTGGGATGGAGATATAATTGCTATTTAAGCATTATTTTGTGGTGGTGTGTTCTGAACAAACATGTAGGAACAAGTTTCCCCAGGCAGTGTATGAGAAAGCAGAAATATGGACCGTGCTTTTGAACACTCCTTCCCTGCTCCAAGGTGTTGTCTCCATCACTGATTGCTTTCTCAGCTCTTGCAGCTGAAGTCTGATTAAGGCTCTCTGCTGCAGGAAACCCAGACAGCTTTTTGGCAAAAATATGCAAATTGGTGGGTAGTTGGATCAGGAGATAAAAATGTGTTAGACAACCTGGATGTGGTGATTCTTTTTTATCACTGGTGTTTGTGAAGAATAAGATGACTGAAGGGATTTTCCAATTCTGTTGGTACCAATATAATATGATTTCAGCAAGGGCACTGAAGATGCAGCAATGAAAACTGGTATCTGAAGTTTCAGTCAAACCCAGTTGTAGTAATTAATGGTTGTTATAACTTGCAGTGATGAAAAATAAACGGGAATTGTTGAAAAATGCCAGGTTTTTTTTTTTTTTTTTTTTTAATTCAGAAAATTAAATAATATTTTCTTTGAAAAGCTGAACTTGAAAGGAAATTTAATCAAAAGCGATTTTCAAAATGTCAGACCCAAACTCTTCACTAAAAATACTTTAGTTCTTTTTCTGGTTAGGTGTAAATCAGTTATTTTTTGACTAAGAAAGATTTTCTCCCTATAAATGAATGGGCTTATTTCATCAAAGGCACAACCAGAGAACTACAACCACTTGTGCTGAATTGTCAGCGAGGGCCATGAGGGCACTGATGGGCCTCTCTGCCCATGTCTGCATCTTCTCCACTGCACTCCTTCCCCCTGGAACCTCCCATCTGGCCACGGCTCAGGATACTCCTTCAGCCCCCCCAGCCCTGGCAACGCCTGCTGTGCAGCAGGGATGGATTCTGGCTGCCTCAGCCCTGCCCTGCAGGTCCAACAACAGCGTAAAAGCAGAATTTGAAGTCAATCAGTCACTCATGGCAACTGCACGGGGATTGCCTGCATGTATACTTATCTCAGAATTGTATGGACATGGGAACAAAGAGATAATCTGTACCAGGGGGATGCACACTATATGTACTTTTTTCCTTATTCTCCTTGTGCCTTCTCCAAAGAAAATGCGTAAGTATGAGGAACATTAGCTCTGTCACACTTTCCTTGGGGCAAATGAGATGCTGCCCTAGCACTGCTGTTTCTCATCCTGTGTCGAGTCATGCAGTGCAGACACTTTATCCTGCCCGTGCCTCTGCTGCAAGACCACAGATCATGTTATCACTTTACAAATATAGCATATTAGTACATCTGGAAGGCCAGTCACGCTGATGGGTTCAAGCAGGTCTGGCTGGCCAAGAGCTGTGCTGCTGCTATAAACAACCTCAGAGTCCCAAATTGAATAACCACAGAGCGCACTCAGGAGCTCTGGACGCTCGTGTTCCTTAGCAGTAGGTAAGTTGACAGTTTTGCTGATTACTGTGTTTCTTCAGGCGTGTGGGGTCAGGGTGGAAAATGGCAGGATGAGTAGCTATCATGCCTTTGTTGCTGCTTCTGAGCTGTGGATTTTTGCATGCTAATGTAGAAGGGAAAAATTATTGGAACGTGGAGCGTTTAGTCCAGGGTAGTATGTTTGGTGGATACCTTTAAAGAGACTAAGATTCACCCCATACATAGTTTCTCTAAGTGGTTTTCTGCTTGTGACAAATCCAAACTTTATAATTTAGGAAAGCTTTCAAGACTCACTCTGTGACTCAGTATAATAAACCCTTGCTATTACATCTCAAGGACATATGCTGGTGTGAGAATGATTTTCAATAAAAAAATAGCTGGAGATGTTGGTCATTTATCTTGGCTGTCTGTCAGAATTTATGGTGGAATTTAAAGGGAGCAATAGAACTTCAGTTTCTGTAGGCTATTTACAGCTAATCTGACTGGCATAGGAGATATAGCCTGCTAAATCTTTTGTGAACAAAGCCTGTCATTTAAAGTCAAATGTTGTCATTATTGTTGTTGTTGTTGTTGCTGCCATATGTATTTATGTGCTATCACTGGCATGTTGCTTTCTGTAGGCTAAAAAGAGCTGACCATTGCTCTTCCTCTCAACAGTAGTTAACTGAGCGCCATTTCGAGGATCACGGGTGGATGATAATGTTTATTGACCAGAGGTAGATCCTAAAAGAGAGTTTTATTCATTTTGCTCTTCCAAGGCAGAAAGTGAAGGCGGAGAATTATTCCAAAGGAGGATGCCCATCTGTCCATCCATGCCACCTGTGTCTCCTATCCTTAGGCAGGAGAAGGTCTTGTAGGAAAGAATAAAGACACAGATGTGGTGAGAGGAGAGAGCTGACAAAATACAGCTACCACGTCATGACTTTGTGATGGGATTTTGACCATTTGAGCTAAAATATTTTGGCTGCTGGAGTAGCTGAAAGCAGCACTGTCTCTTGTTTATCTAAAGTAACTACCACATCTTCTTAAATCACAGACTTTAACAGCTTGGGAACTGGCTGTGAGCATTTTACTCTATATACAATTAATGATCTTGTGTCTAACACTGCAAATAGGACTGCTTTAGCTCAGACTTAGGTTTTGCTCTCCTTCTGCACCAGAGGCAGATAACATGATTGGATTTTTAAATTAATATATGGAAAATTGCCCCTGGGAGCTGAAGGAAATGGTCAAAATTTTGAGGGTCTTCAATTATTCACAATTAGGACAGGGAGCCTAAAATTTTGATGCTGTCATCCACGTAGATAATGTCAGAGACCGGACCCTCTGAAGGGACGCAAAAGGTAATAGTTAGTAGTAGCCTTGCTTTCTGGGGATGGCTCAGTATCCTTAAGACAAATAAGAAAAGTCAATGAGACATTGTGTTAAAAAACTGGAGGGCATGAACAGGTTTGAGAAACCTGAAACTGTAGTGTTATGCTCAATTAATATAATCTAATTGTGTATGGAAGTCTTCACGTTTTGTTCAGTGGCAATGAGTGCAAATTGATTTGCCACGGGCCTGTCTATGAGTAGTCAAGTGGAGTCTCTCTAATCAGTTCTTAGCACGTGGTCTGCATGTCCCAGGACCCTGCTGTACACTACCTAAGACAATTGTTCAGAACTGCTGACACTCATGCATTCAGCATCTTAAGAAATATGTAATACACCTTCGAGCTTACTGTTTTTCCTTTGACAAGAAACAACCTTAAAATGCATGCCCATTTCAAATACATAATTTGCTTCTCAATCTTCAGAGAATTAGACTTCTCTCAGCAATACCCAGTGAAAAGAAAAAAAAAAAAAGAGAATGCATTTCTGTCACAGATATCAGTCCAGCGTTTCATTACCTTTACTGTCAGTGGAAGAATAATTAGTAGCTCACTGAAGTACTAGGGGAATACAACTGTAATAAATCCCCTTGCATATGTAACATCTATCATGCTTGATGGCAAACATATTACTGCTACAAGAGTTGAGGAAGTATGAGGAATATTGTAATTCAGCTGCTAATTAATCCATAATTAAAGACCTAATTAATGAATAGCCCTGTGAAAAATTGTCTAAAAAATCAAAATGTGAAGACTGCAGTGCTAAAGAGGAATCTTGTTTGTGAGACTGGTTAATTTACATCTAGAATAGGAAGTGATTAATGAAAACTGTCAGTAAAACATTGTGCTGCAGCACTGGACAGAGAGAAATATGCACATAAAAATGCGTGGAAACCAAGCTTGGCCTTTGCCTATCTCTTTTTAATTTTATGGTGTTCATAGTTATTTCTACCTGAAGCATAAGGAGTATGTCAAGAAAAGACATATTTGCTCTTATTTGTGTTGTGTAAACTATGCAAATGTTATTTATTTTTGTATGGCAGAGGTTAGTATCAGGTTCTGGTCTTAAATCCCTCTTAAGTCAGAAAACTAAAAAAGATCTTGATTCACCAGAGCATTCAGGATTAAGCTCCACGATATGCAAAGACACTAATTTCTGAAATTACCTTCAGTGAAAGTTGGACTAATTAATAGCTTGAAAGTGTCACTGCCTGCCTGTGTTTGTTTATCTGGGAGCCAGCTGGATGAGACTGCGCTCTTGAGAGAACATTTCAAACTCCCAAAACATCTGGGCTCACGTCCAGGTGTCGGGACTTCTTTCTCCAGCCCCGGAGCAGCTTGTCCCTTTCTTCTTCTATTTATTCCATGGTGTAGCCCCAACAGTTAGATCTCTGTGGACCTGGGCCTTTGGGGGACTCCCACTGCCATCCCTTGCACTGCCTCGTGTGCCCGTTCCCCAGGACCCAGCCATCACACGCCTGCATGCATATGAGAGCTGAGGCACAATCTGCCTTGGATCCCTGACCTGAAACCCTGACTGTCAAATCTGCACATTTGGCAGGCTTAGCGACAGATAAACCATCCAAATTAGTGGGGAGTATAATTCCCTGCTGGTGTGGAACAGAAAGAGACTGTTACCAGCAGCAAGACCAGGCAGGGAAGAGCAGCTTCCTACTTTGCAGGCCTCTCCTACTCCCCAAGTGGCCCAGGGAAGCTCTACCTCACTTACAAGCTGTGCACAGTTAGCACAATATACTCGTATATGATGAACATTGTCACAATCTCTACTGCCCTTTCAGTCACAGCGTGTTTCTGTAATTTAATCTTTTCCTGATAACACAAAAAATGTGTTCGGTTGCTATCCAAATGTCTGGTTTCCCTTGAATTATTTAAAGACTTGCGAGATAAACGACGTGATCATTCTGAACCACAGTGTGAGTGAGCTTATTTCCTAAGAAATTATTTGCAGGATTGGTAGGAAATATTTCACTCACATTTTCCCCTATGTAATCCTGCCAGTAATATTCATTAGGCTGCAGCAGATCTCCCACAGTGATTATCTGAAAGAAAAAGGGCCCAAATGAACCAGGCTGTTAAGCAAATCGAAGAAACCAAACCATTAATACTTTAGTGGGTCATGTAAAACAGCAAAGGAGAGTATACACAGTGCTGTAATTGAGGGCAACCAGGCACTGTATGAAATCAGGGGGGCTGTTAACACAGACTAATATTGGCTGCATTTGTAGCAGCAAAACTATGCTGGAGTCTTTCCAGGCTCAAGAGGAGACGGAGGCCTTGCTTTGCAGAATGCACTGTGCACAGAGTTGGCCAGCATTAACACCTGTGCTCAGAGGAGGTTAAGGTGTGGTGTGATAAAGCCAGTGTAATTTTGGTTTATGACTGGCTGCAGACAAGGCAGATAATGTTGGTAAACAGGGAGAAGCTGTAGAAGAGCTGGTTGAGTTAATCCTGGCAGGCCACACAGTCATCAGATCCAGGAATGAGAACCTCCTCCTGTGCTCCCCTACTTTTCTGTCCAAAGGGGACATTGCTTATCCTTTTTTTTTCTTCTTTCTCTAGTATGGTCCTCGGTGCATCTACACATTGATATATCTCAGATGCATCTGAAGCATGCATGTATTTGTAGCAACAACATGAAAAACAATGATGAAAAATTAAAAAAAAAGGTTATAGACATTACAAGACGTGTATCTTCTTTTCCATTCTGAATATTTTCAACACCTTTTTGAAAAGATTCTGGTTATAGGGCTCCTGAGTACTACCAGTATTTTAAAAAGAAAGTCTGAAGTAGCTACTAGAGAACAGTCTGCATACCTTCAGGTGAATTTATATGATAAAATAAAATAGATGTTAAAATAAATGATAAAATAAAAATAATCCATGCAGATACTTAGGCAGATGCTTTTACTAGCAATAACACTTAGCATTAATGCTATATCATTTAAATAAAACATATGATGAGTATCATCACTAAGGTTTTGGGGTTTTTGCCACTTAATCCTCCAAATGTTTCAAGAGTGTCATTATCCTTATGCAAGTGAGGACTGTGTTTGATTTTAATAAGCCTGTTTATACATCCAGTTAAATGAATACAGTTTCTGAAAGACTGTTTAGGAAAGATGTTTTATTCTTTCTAAAACCAGAAATTAGACCCACTTGGTAAGAAGAAGGGTCTCAGTGTTGATTTGGGGCCTGCAGTGGGACAAGTCTGAGAGAGTTCCTTGGTAGGAGAGGGGTGTGAGGTGCTCCAGGGAAGGCACAGAACTCTGGAACGCTGAAATTGAGAAAATCTTGTTGGTTGTAGCATCTTGGACTGAAAGTGCCACCCCAGGGGAGAGAAAGATCAGTTTTTGGTTCAGAAAGTAGAGAGGGAAAATTCTAGTTATAAAGTTTCCTATGAGTTCCTTCTTCATGAAAACTGGACAAAGTGGCAAATGACACAACCTCCTGGTTGAGGAAGGGAAGATGTTGAAAAGACCATGGTGTTCAAAGAGACTTTTTCTTAAAAAGCATAAAGAATGGAAAGAGTGTAAAAAAAGGAAATTTCTTTCCTCTGCCACTAATACAAGTTTCTCTGGTTACAAACTGTCTTATCACATTGCCAAATAATGAAATGCTTATTAAAAAAGAACAGTTTTTAAAATTTCCTAAAAAATAATGTGTAGCTGCTTATAAAGGGAAAATACTGCAATAATGAAAAAAAAAAAAAAAGAAAAGTATCTTGAATGGCCAGCTTTGTTTCTGAGCTAATCATAACTGGGAAGATAAGAAGATAAGATTAGTTTGACTGTCCAGTATGTTGCCTTTTAAGGAAATTGGTTAAGGCCTTGTAGGTTATTTCTTGGGAGGTGTAAATGGCTAGGGATAAGATTGTTTGCTTTCATAGACAAACACAGAGAACTAGTTTCTCCACAGTAGTTTCTCTTGTAAGTGATACTTTTGCCTTCTTTTTATGTTTCTGAATCCCTTTTCCCCAGGAGAGCACTGTACCTAAATTGAATACATTACTGAATAGCCTTGCTTTTGTGATCTATCTCACTAATAACTCAAAAAGACTGATAATGTTATAACCATCCTATTCCATTTGAAGGGAAGAAGTCAGAAAGAAGTATATAATGAGACGTTTCTCTACCCAAATTTAACTTCCAACCTGTAATCACCACAACAACAATAGTAACAATAACAATAACAGCAACAACAACAATAATGGATTAAAGCAACCACTGTATGTGATGCTGAACACTTACATCTCTGTATGTCTCTAGAAATGGACATCATTATTGGTAGTTGCTTCTTCTGCCACGAATTCTTGCCAGGCATGAATAGGTGCCCTGAAGAACCTGCACTCAGGATCAGAGTAGTCTAATTTTGGTCAGTTAGCCAGGCTCTCTTCTCTGGCCAACATCTCATCATCAGGAGGATGGTAGTGTCTGAGCTTTGACAAACGCATGTTCTACTGTCGTGCTTGGTACTTCATGCCCATCTTTTAGGCAAGGATATAGGGTAAAGCAACAGCTCTGTGAAGATTGTTAGGTGACATTTCCAGAGCTGTAGATAGCAAAAAACCTGTCACTCCATAGTCTGACCAGGATTTGTGGATTTGCTCCTTCTGAAGAGATTAGTCCTGAGGAGTTATGACGGACACCTCTCACCTCCCACCCAAGTTCCTCCTCTACTCGTTTTACCATTGAAGAGACCCCCCTGATGTACTGCAGCCTAGAGCAATATGTGGATAAAAGCTGTATGAACTTTTCCAACCTGAGTGTCTAATAAATCAGTGTCTCAATAAAGAACAGATGACTTAACCTGTGAGACAGGGAGGTGGGGAAAAAGTCAAGGAAAAAGGGTACTTCCACAGTCTACTCAGACTCTGCGTTGATTAAGGCCATCTAGTTTCAGTAGAGGTCAAGTGTCCAGCTGCAACTTCACTGTCTGGCAACAAATCAGCTCCTGCAGTAGTCCTTCTACCAGAACCCACTGCTGTGAACCGGTCTGTTAGAATGGATCAGACCTCACAGAGCGGCTGCAGTTACTACGAGGGGGGAAGGCCTTGTCACTGGGTTTCTTTCTCTGGTAAGCAGAGGTGAACGTTTTATTTTATGTGGTAAACAGTTCCTGTAAATTATTGGTGAGTATGTTTTAGAAGGGTCAGCTGATTGCAGATAAACCTTTCTGCAGAGGATAAGGTCACCGTTGCAATTACACTGCTCTAATGGGGTTTTGGCTTGGCTGTTGTCAGCGGTTGGTTCCAGATAGGTTGGGAACTATTTTTGCTTTGGGAACTATTTTTGCCACATTCTTAGTGCTTTGAAAGATAAGCAACGGGAGCAGCTTTGCCAACAGCAAGGGTAACATTTTGTATAAACATCCTGAGATACAGAAAGATATGTAAATAGAAAGATACTGGTGTCTGACCAGTCTCTGTGCCAGTACCTGTGGGTGTTTGTAAGAGACTTTTTTACTGAGATGACTAATAAGGCAAATAGGTAAGAAACTTTCCTTGGGGGGGGTACCTATGCATAATCCTTTTGTGTCCATGCTGTGCATCTTGCAGAGGACAGGGGTGTGTTTTGCTGGCTCAGAGGAAATTATTCTTTATGTGTCACATATTACAGAGACATGTACAGGTGAAAGAGGGTGAAAGAGAAAAGGACATTTACAAAGCTACAAGAGAAAAAAATGCAAAGGGGAGAATAATTTCCCATTCCTCCTCAGTATTATAACAGAAGGACAGATAATAAATAGCCCCAGCTGAAGAATGATGGGTTTTGAAAAAATGATCACAACAAAGTGAAAAAGATATAGATGCGAGCTTGAAAACACCAAGGAAAGGAAGGGACAGATTGTTCTTTAACTGATCAGTAGTAAGCACAGCAGGGTTTTCCTCCTTCCTTTCTTTATTTTTTTAATAAATTTAGAAATGGTATAATAAACGTGTTCTCTAATAAAACCTCAAACAGAGTTTAAATAAGTGACTCTTCTCTGTAGGTAGTCTAGTTACATTTCATGAAAGCCAGTATATTGTGATGATAGCACCCTCACCAGTGGCTCCAAGCAAAAAATATAAAGCCTTATGTCCTTTATCAAGATTTGTATGTGTGCTTGGATTAATGATTTAACAGATGATTTGTTTCCTTTGTTGGTACTGAGACACTGCCACGGTTTAGTAAGGAACACTATGTTGTAAGTAATGCTGAAGGGCTTGGGTTGGAGATCACCTAGTTCCAACTCTCCTGCTATGAGTAGGGTCATCTTCCAGCAGACCAGGTTGCTCAGAGCCCCATTCAAATTGGCCTTGAACACTGTCAGGGATGGGGCATCCACAGCTTCTCTGGACAATCTGTTCCAGTGCCTCACCAACCTCACAGCAAAGAATTTCTGCTGAGTATCTAATCTAAACCCACCCTTTCAGTCTGAAGACATTGCCCCCTGTCCTACCATTACATGCTCTTTTAAATAATCTCTCCGTGTTTCTTGCAGTCTACCTACAGGTACTGGAGGACCACGCTTAGGTCATGCCGAAGCCTTCCTTTTTCCAGGCTGAACAATCCCAGTTGTCTCAGCTTTTTCTCATAGGAGAGGTGTTCCATCCCTCTAGTCACCTTGGTGACCCTCCTCTGGACTCACTCCAGCAGGTCTCTGTCCTTCCTGTGCTGAGGACCCCAGAGCTGGACACGGCACTGCCAGGGGTCTCCTGAGGGAGGGACAGAACCCCCTCCCTCGACCTGCTGCCCACCCTGCTCCTGATGCAGCCCAGCATATGGGTGACCTCAGGAGCTGCAAGTGCACTCTGCTGGTCCTGTCTAGCCTCTCATCCATCCACCAGCACCCCCAAGCCCCTCTTGGCAGGGCAGCTCTCGATCTGTTCATCCTCCAGCCTGCACCAGGAGTTGCCCTGACCCAGGTGCAGCACCAGCACTCGGCCTTTTAAAGAGCATGAGATTCCCGTGGGCCCAGTTCTCAAGCTTGTCCATGTCCCTCCATGGTTGCCCTGCCCCAGTGATGCAGTGCTGTCCAGAGGCACCTGATCTTTGTTCATTTGCAGGGCAGGGCCTTTGCTCCTCCAGTCCACATCCTGCTGTCCATCTGCTCTAGACTTGTGGGAAGAGAGGTTGCCATCTAAGACTGAATCAGAGAAGTTGTTGAGTATCTCAGCCTTCTCCTCTTCCATTGTTATCAGTTTTCCAGCATAGTTTATCAGAGGGGCTACACTTTCTCTGACCTTCCTTTTCTGGCTGGCATATGTGTGGATACATTCTCGTTATTCTTTGCATCCCTTGACAGGTTCAGTTCCAGCTTTGCCTGGACCTTCCTCACCCCATCCCTGCACAGCCAAATTTCATCTCAATACTCTTCCCAGTATAAAGAAAGCTTGGTGAACTGGGGTCCAGTTCAGCTCAGTCCTTAAATGCACAGGACCTGATATACTGACACCAAGTCTTGGACTGTTGGAATGTGCTCCTATACGTGTGTTGTGATTTAGGAATGGTGTTCCACAGTTTGGTGTTCCCACTGAAAACAAACGTGCTGCCTGATCACTCCCCACTCTCCCCCTGCAAAGGCATAGGCAGTAGACTGGGAGGCACAGAATACACAAGAGATCAAGATGAATTTGCATGATTAAAAATCAATAAATTTTTTTTGAGCTCCCATTTTAATATTACAGAAATTGTTAAAAATGCAAAGTCTTTAAAACTATTTTCATCAGTGTTACTTAATCAAGGCAGTATTCCTTTGCATCTCTGTCTTTATCTGGGAAAGGAAAAAGTGTAAAGAATACAAAAAATTTAACATGTAGCTGTTGCTGTAGATTTTATGTAGAAGTTGATTGTAATCTACATTGATTACTGCCAGCACAAAACCCCTAGACAAATTGAGTGAGATGGAAAGCATACTATGTTAGGAAGTATAACATAATGATGCTTATGAAGGCATAAGCATCCTTATGCCTTCACTTTAATGAAACATGATAGTTCAGTTCCTTGTTTTTGTCATTATTTTTTTCCTGACGTGTTGGCTTGTTCTAGCAGGAGAAGCTTCATGTCGACAGTATGGGGCATCAGGTGATAATATTTGACTTTTCTGTCATAAGAGGACTGTGGGAAACTCGAGTTAAGAAGAACAAGGAACGTCAGAGGAAGGAGAAAGAAAGATTAGAAAAAAGTGCATTGGAGAGGTAAGCCAACTTTTGTGCTGTTCATTTTAACTGAGTTTGTTCTTACTATCCACTAACACTGTCATATACTAAGCATTACTCCATGATTAAGATTTTGCTTTTTGGGTTCAGTTTCAATGATTTCTCACCTCCTTTCCTCAGATGATTGTAAGGGAATTGCAGCACAAACTGTGCTTGTATTTCTTCAAGTCCCTGCTCTTGTCTGTGTAGATTGTGATTTACTAATCGTGTGTTTTATTGTTTAGGTGACTTAAACTGAAGAGAAAAATAAAGCATTTTGTGCCTTTCTATTTCTTATCTGCTGTATAAAGGTATGGCTTATTAATTATGGAATTCATGAAAACATGCCCATAAGTTTCAGTACTAGGAAATAATTGAAGTCTTTTTGTTGAGTTGACAGGAGAAACAAAAGGAATTAAATTAATAGGCACATTCAATTGCTTCTGAATAGGAGATAAAGAATAGAATAAAAGAATTGTTAGGTTTTTTTTTTTTTAGGTTTTAAAGATGTCCTTGATTATAATGTTTATGTCCACTAATGTTTTTATTGCTTTTATTATATTTAATTTGTAATTTCCTTAAGAAATATTTTGCTTCTCTTAAGACACTGTTAAATATTATACTGTGCTGGCAATGTTGGAAACTTTTGACTTATTTTTCTCTCTCCAAGAAGAGAGAAAAATAACTGGTAACTGGTAGAGTGCTGTGTTTTGGATTTAGTATGAGAATAATGTTGATAGCACAATGATGTTTTGCTGTTTTGCTTGTTGCTAAGTAGTGCTTATGCTATGTCAAGGACTTTCCAGTGGCTTACTCTCTGCCAGTGAGGAGCAGCACAAAGAGCTGTCAGGGAGCATAGCCAGGACAGCTGACCCAAGCAGGATATTTCATAATACAGAACATTATGCTCAGTATATAAACTGGTGGAGTTGGCTGGAAGTGACTGTCTGTTTCTCAGGGATGGTTTGGGAACTGTTCAACAGGCTGTGAACAGTTGCACTGGGCACCACTTGTTTCTCTTGGGTTTTATTTCTCTCTCTCTCTCTCCTCTTCATTATAATTATTGCCATTAATATTAGTAATATTATTATACTTTACTTTGTTTCTATTATTAAATTGTTCTTATCTCAACCAAACTTTTACTTTTTTCCCCTCTGATTCTTTTTCCCATCCCACCAGCGGGCTAGGGAGTGTCTTTAGGGTTTAACTCCAGATGGTGCTCCAGTTACCATCTGGAGTTAAACCATGACAGCTTTGAGATGGATGTTTGCTATTTCCCTTATGGTGGAAAAGACAGTTGAAAGGACTTGGGATGAAGCTAGATCAAGCCATATTTCTGTCCTACTGTGGACAGCGTCAGCATCCCCTTCCACACCTTTTTTTTTTTGTTTTTGGTTGTCTGTGGTGCAGAAGATAACTTCTGAGTTATCTTTCTGGTACAAAAGCAGATCAGGATCCAGGAATGGGCAGCAACTTCTCACGTAAGAGGGAAAGAGGGCAACCTCATGTGCTCTGAGGCAGTTAATCTGAGCTCCCAAGTTTTTAGTCAGTAGCATAGGTTAAGACTAATTTCTTACTGCGACTTGTCTTTTCCATGAAAACAACACATTCTCCCTGCCTTTTCTGCCTGTGGTTATTTGTCTGCATCCACCCTTCCATCTGAAAGAAGGGAGCTTGACCACCTGCTCTGATCTTTTCTGCTAATGGGGTCCAAAGTCATTCTGATATCTTGCTGTGCCAACTGGGGATGAGGAACTTGAGATATAATGCACAGAAGTAAAAGGGCTCAAGTGCACTTGCAGAACTGAGGAAGGATCTTTGTTTTCTGCCTTTAAATTGCAGTTTGCATACTGTGCTCTGAGAGTCCTCACGCTCTCAGGTTGCTGTCCAGTTGGTTCTACTTCTAAAGCTCCTGGAAAAAAAGGAGGAAATACATTAGGTTTTGTCTTCCAAGTATAAGTGATCAGTATTTCATCCCCTGTAACGAATGGCAAAGTCCACGTTCATTCTTACGATCAAGCCTCATAGAATAGACAAAGCTGGTAGAATAATAGGCAAAGTAACATGGATATTAGTGATAAAGTGCTAAATTCAGTTAAAAGAAAATTCTCTTTTTTTTTTTTTCAAGGTGTGCAGTGACCACTGGCATTTAGGTCCCAAATGTGAGATCACAAGTTATTTCTTAGGTGCTTTTCCGTGCTCTCAAGTGTTGGGCCAAAAATATGACAAGACTTTGCTTGCTGTTATCTTGAAAGCATAGATAAAATTTTAATTACGATTAAATGCCTAATAGAAATAACGTTTCCCTGTAGAAATACATTTAATTATTTTATGGAGTTCTGTGTGTGACTAAGTTCTGGTATAACACTCAGAGATTAAAATTCTACTATTGTCAGGTGGGCACACTGAAATCAATGTTAGTACACACTGTGTCAGAGTAAGAAAGTGTTTTGTAAAGGATTTTTATCCAAAATGATAACTCCAAAAAGACATTCAAAAAGGCAGCTAGTTGCCCCAGATGAGGACTGCATTCTAGCATTTAAGATTCTAGACATCCACTTTTGCCAGCAGCCAGAGTGAATTCCTAAGTAGGGCTGAAGTTAATAGACTTTCTCTGAAAATACACTCATGTAACAGATGAGTTTGGAATCTGGCCACCTGAGGCTGCTTCGTTTTTCCTTCTTTTTCTTTTTTTAAACAACTTTTTTCTGAAAGAAGTTTCAATTTGCTAACGCCCTTGAGATTGCACAGGTCCTTTATAGCCGTGTTGCTGTGTAAAATGACCTAATAATTTGTAGTGCAATGTAACATGCATTATTCGAGGACAAACTCCCAGTTAACCTCCAGGGAACTCTGCTTGCCTTGTGGCAAGGCAATTTGGCTCATGCAGAATCAGTAAACAGCCACATGTAAGATATTTTTTTTGACCGGAGATTTTCTTAAGAGAAAAATCTCGCAAATGAATAAAAAAGCTTAAACTCTGTTTGCATTAAGAATGAGCTCGTGTAAAGACTTTGGGAATTTACAGGTTTAGAGCAGAGGTTTAAGCAACTGTCCAGTGAAAGCTGATTCTGGAGAACCAACAACTGAGAATGCTGCGAGAGGTTCATATCTGGCCTTCTGAGGCACTGGTATCAGACAATTTCGTGTGGAATTAATTCATTCCTCTGTTTCCTCTTTGGTTTTGTGGGACTGTGGAAGTATGGCAATGTAAAGAACACACACAAACCAGCAAGTGGATATAAAAGAAAAAGAAATAGAATAGTGTTGTGCGAGTTTAATTTCTTTTTGCTTCATGTTCTTGATCCATCAGAAGAAGCTCATTCTAAGCCACCCACAGGATATGAAACACAAACTGTTCCAAAAAACGTGCACTGTACTGAGGTTATCTACGTGTTTATGAAAGTGCACATTACTGAAGGAAGTTTGTGTTTATCACAGTGTTTTATATTTAATCTTCTAGATTCTGGTAGTGGGGAACAGTCTTATACTGTACCCTGAAATACTCAATGTTGTCATGTTAACTTGATGTGGTATGATGATTTTCCTCAATAAGTTTTCCTTTCTACATTTTTTTTTTTTAAGGGAGTGAGAGTGAAAGTTTAGTTAGAATTTTTCTTTTTTTTTGGTAAGGATTGTGACATGTTTGTCTTCTGTGTGAAAGCAGGTAAGATAAAACTGAAGGCTAACAAATTAAGCATTCAAGCGAGGAAATGCCAGAGCTGTTTGCCCAGATTAGCTATCTAAATCTTTGCTGTGAAATGGCACAGCCTCTTCTGTCCACTAACAAACATGCAGCAAAGATAAAAGTTTGTTCAGCTACCTCTTCCAGTGTGTCTCTTCTCCAGAAACTTCCTCTCAAAGCCCAGCTAGCTAAATGTGCATGTATTATTTTTCTGAGTTATGCACTTTCTGAATGCTGAAAGTAAAAAGCAAAAACCAAAAACCAAAACCCAAAAAGCAAACTACGCTCTACAGGCAGTGACTTTTTTTTCCCTGAGAGTCTACACATTTATTTAGTAAAAAAGATTTGTCTTTATCTCTCTGCCAAACTTCAGTTTGTACCTGAAATAAGGTTTTATTTGTGACGTTTATCTTTATTCTCCTACCCAATTAGAAATTTTTTCCCAGCAAGTCTAAAACTCAAGCTGGGAATCTCTTGGCCCCAAACACAAATTGTGGGCAACAATTGGGATTAGATATGCAGCACTAATATACACGTTGTTTTTAGGCACTCGTGCATACAGACCTGGCAGGTAAAATAATGCACAGAAGTGTGTTGTAAGACAAAAGCTCTGCCACAACCCTTTACAACCCATGGAGAAGCCTGGCCATGGGATTGAAATTAGATCAATTCAATTGAATTTGAAGCCAATGTTACTCATCCATCGGTAGTACCATTTTGGGCTGAGCTCCAGTTTGACTGCAATGCTCTTACAAAAATTCCATGGGTTTATTTAATGATCCTGCATGGCTAGTGGTTCCCAGACTGGTGTCACCGAGTAGTGTCCTGGTCAGTTCTTCCACCCTGATTTAGAGTAAATAGTGCCATCTAACGAAACTTCCTTTTTTTTACCTGAGAGCCACAGCTTTTCCTCAAGACCTCCCAGTCAGACTCTGAGCAGGGGGTAACTGCAGGAGGTGCAGCAATTGAAAGAAACCCAGTTACTCTTTGTGTGCTTTGATGGCTCTGAAATCCTTACCAACCCACACTTCTTGTTTTCCAAGCTGGTTGCTCCTTTGAAGGGTCCAGTCGCTGAGTTTGTTGTGTTGTAACTCTTTGCATCAGGTGGATTAGATTCATAATTTTGTTGGAGGAACTAAAATGCCAAGCAAGGAACTGCCCTACTATTGACAGGTAATATGTATAAAAATAATAATAATAATAATAGAAAGGTTATGTGCTGTGAAATCTCATTTCTGCAGGTATGCTGCAGTAGTGAAATAGCATTTGGGGAATGATTACCTGATGAGAAATTCAGCACTAACCAAAATGGAAATACTAGAATCTTCTATTTCCCTGGTGCTCCGGTTTCATATCTGTAGTGCATGGTCCTGAAAGCTTACTGGAAAAAGACAGTGTATTGGGAAATAACTTGCCCAAGTAAAATTTGCTCTACACCACAGACAGTCCGCCTCAGTGACAGGTGTGCTTTTGTGTTACAGATATAGGGGTATAAAGCTTAACTTTCTTTTCTTTTTTTTTGACATGCAACCAGACTTTTCAAAAATTACTTGGACTATTTTTATGATTGAAGTGGAAACACTGGGGTGGTTTGCTGAGTTGGAACCTTTAGTTCTCATCTGGATCTTTTACTGAGGAGAAATATTTTTCTATGTTCCTACTCCCACCTAAATTAGACTTGACTAACTCCAGCTTTTTAAATACTGAAAATGACTGTTGCTTCTTTAATCTGACTGAAACTGTTTGATCAAGTCCTAGAGGAAGACCAAAATATTTTACTGCTGAGTAGTGTTAAAAAGACATAAACTTTAGTAACCAACTCATTTGTCACATGTGAAAATGTGTTTCTGCAATATCAGGAGCCTTTAAAGTGTCAAGACCAGAGACCTAATTTCTCTAAAAGTGTACTAGAGTATTTAAAAGATGATTTTATTTCTGTGGAGATTTGTTGTGTCTGTTTACCACGGTGCTTTAGAAGCCTTTTCTTTCTGATGTCGTTCCTGAAGATTCATGCAATAGCCTTCAGATATGACAAACGTGGCAGAAATTCTGTCTTATTTGAGGGTTGTCACCAAAGAAAGACTTAAAATATTTTTATAGAGATCCCTTAAGAAGTACCATCACCTCAATTTTTTTTTTTCAATGACAGAGCAGAATGACAACGTTGTAGCCAGAGAGATCCCTTTGGTCTCATCTCAGCTGAACCTGCACATTACAGCTTTGTAGTCTTTTTGCTTCACGAGACACCCTGGCTTGATGCAAGCCACAGCTCCAGGCCAGGAAGGCTCCTAGGGATTCACTTGGTTGGTGTGTAACCCAAGAGTACGGTTGGGGTTGTAAATCATTAGAACCTCTGACCGTGGGAAATAAAATGTTTTCGTTCTGAGATGTACTGTACAAAGTTATGCACTTTTGTTGCTCCGTTATTAATTCACTTTCCATCTGTTCAAAAGGTGCTTGTATGTGGTGTTTAGTCTGGTGACTGCAAGTGGGCATTCTTGCATTGTTTGAAAGGTTAACAGAGCATGTTGCCATAATTTAAAGTAGGAACTAAAGAAGGAGTTTGACACAGGATTTCCATACTGGTGTGTAACATCCATATTGAATTCCCTACCAGATTTAATTTTCAATTCCTCTCCTTCTTCTGAAGTCAATATTCCAGTGACTCATTTGCTTAACAGCCATTTTTGTTATGTGCATTTTGTTTCATTTGGCCGGCAATGACCTCCTGTGTTTTGTGTTTTGTACGTGTTGTCAGCAAAGTGTCAGAGGGCAGCTTATTCTTTCAGCTTTAATGTAGCTCCTTTCTTGCCATTTTCTATATTCCTTGTTGTGAGAGAATAAAATTTTAGATCTGAGCCCTCTGCTCTAGTGCTCCTGGAGCCTACCTGACAGAGCCAGCTCTGAGGTGTAGTAGTGCAGCTCAGTGCCTTACTTCTTATTGAGTTAGACTTTTTGACCTCTTCTGTCTGGTTTTTTTTATAAAGTTTCTAACATTCTTAGAATTTATACTGTGAGGAATGAATCAGTCATTTTCAATGAATTGAAAAAAAAACCCTATTTTGGGGGTAAGTTTTTTCAGTGCATTGAGTTATGCACTGGGATCAAATGTTTATTGCTCTGATAGAAAATGAAGGGATTCCATGGAAATGAGAGGATAGTAGTGCAGAGTAAAGCTTCACAGAGGGACAGAAAAGCTGTATGTGGAGGACTGGAGGAGAATGTGAGAAACAGCAGTACAGTGGTGGTAAGCAAAACTAAGATTATTTAGAATATTTTAGGGGAAAAAAAATGAATTCTGGGGTTTTGGTCCCCTGGTCCTGAGGTTTCTGCCTCTTAATGGTTCAGATAATTACAACACCTGCCCTTTTTTGTGCTGGTGGTTTCTGTGGTTCCAAATGGCAGATTGAATAGCTAAGATCAACACTAAAAATTCATTTGGCTCACGTGTCAAAGCGTCTGAAAAAGGTGTTTGAACTTTCATGTCTGATATGGATGGAGAAAATATCAGCTGATATGGAAAATTCTGTCATCTGAGCCCTTGTAAGCTGCAGCTGGAGGGGATACCCTTGGTAGGGCTGCCTAGTGCAATCCAGAAGATTCTCTTCCTGACTCATATCACAGCTTGCTGTGGCATGAAGCAGTCCACAATGCAGTAGACACTGGGAGAAATTGGGAGATTTATTTCAAATATATCTTTTAGCACTCTCACACCTTCTCTGTTGACACTTTAAATACCAGAAAGTCCTCCAGACGTCTACACATAAAGTACACCCTGATCTCTCTAATGAAAACTGAACCCAATTCTGCAGCTCTCAATAACTTCTTTAGCTGTTCCTTCACTGCTCCTTTCATACCTTGATAAGTTATTGTTCCCATCTCTCTGAGTCTCTCTGAGAGGACTCCTGCTTTTGATATGCTGCAAATCCTTTTCCTAGTTGTTTGTGTACCTGCAGGAAGGAACTTCACTTGTTTCTATGTGTTTATCAGAGCTTATACTGCCTTGTAATTTCTCAGTTTGAAGAAAAATACCACTTTATCATTTTTTAAAATATTTTTGTATTTTTGCAATGAGGGGAGAAAGATATCCTTACTGTGTCTTCATTAGAATGTGCTTTGAATTTGTGCTATGCTCATGTAGACTGACAACATTTTACCCAGTGAGCTACACTTTTAACCAACTTCACTGTTAATTCACCTTCTGAAATATCTTAAAATGTTCTTTCCTGTATTTTCTCCTTACAGAGGCATCACTTGGGAGCCCATTGCAGCCATTGTTACTGAAGGGGCTTTCTGCAGTTCTCTGATGTCCCGTGTGTAGTGTGTTGCTCCTTGAAACTGTCCTCCAGTGGTCTCTCAGGCTCGTTTCCCTGACAAACAGTCATATGGATTTTCTAAAACTGTACAAAGTGTCTGCCACACATCCCTGTGCTGTGTGTGTGTCTCTGCTGTTGCTGTGCTCTCTGTTTTCAAGCCTCTCTAATGTCCCCTGAGGTTTCTGTAAGTGCCACAGAGCATACAGCTGTCTCAATAATACCTCTCCTATTTAGGCATGCAGTTTTGATCTCTCAAGATTTATTTAGATAGCATTGAGACAAATATGACTTGTAACCTATGCTATCGTATTCCTGTAAGTGTGTTCTGCACTGCAGTTTCTGTCTCACACCTTGCTGTGAGGGTCTGAAAATTATTTATTTCCACAAAAGTTTTGGAGACGCTTCTTGCGCCTGAGTTTGTGACTGATTTTTTTCTTGTGTGTGACTTAAAAAACAAACATTTTGGTTTCAGGCCTGAAAGATGTGGTGGCCTTTCATGGTGGGGCTGCAGCACTGGTGGGCAGGGGCAAAGCAAATGCCCTGGACATGTGCAAGGTGTTAGACACAGCCCTGCACAACAACCTCGTCTCTAAATAGTGGTCATGGATTCGATGGGTGGACCACCTGGTGGATAAAGATCTGGCTGGCTGGAGCAAGGCCATGAAACTGATAAGGGAACTGGAGCACTTTCCCTAAGTAGACAGGCTGAGAAAGTCTTGGCTGTTCAGCCTGGAGAAGAGAAGAAGGTTGTGTGGAGATCTCATGGCAACCTTCCAGCGTCTGAAGGGAGCCCAGAGGGAAGCTGGAGAGGGACTCTTTGCCAGGAACTGTAGTGGCAGGACAAGGGAGAATGTCTTCAAACTGAAAGACAGTAGGTTTAGATTAGATGTGAGGATGAAATTCTCTGTTGTGAGGGAGGTGGGGCCCTGGCATAGGGTGCCCAGGGAGGGTGTGGATGCCCCAACCCTGGAAGTGTCCAAGGCCAGGTTGGGGGGTTGCTTTGACCCTCCTCAAAGGAGGAACTAGAAGATAGTTAAGATCCTTTACAACCCAAACCATTCTATGATTCTGGGATTCTGTTTCATGTGTCATTTTTTAACATCTTAACACTGTAGCGTAAAATCCCATGATTGTCTGGGAATACGACTACAATTTTTGTTACTTCCTACCTTGGACTTTACAAACTTGCATGTGATTCTCTTTCTAGGACATGACATTTTTCACCTTCTCTAAGGGCATGTTGTCCTGAGCTTTGTGTCCTTCTTCAGCTGTCAGTTTTGTTCAGTCCTTTAGCTTAAAATTTCTGCCAGAGGGTGGATATCACATAAATGAGTCTCATGTACGACGGGGATCTAACATTCATTGTGCAAGGGGCTCTGTAGAGTCTTACTTTGGTGTAAGGAAGGCTTGCTTCACTTAATCAACCTGTTCTTTAATTGACTAAGCTGAAATAAATCTCTCCTAACTAAAAGCATGTGCTTTTGACAATGCTTAATTATATCAAATTGACTTTGCACCTGAAGTTATATGAGAAAAAAGTTTGCCTTGGAGGTGAACCTTAAGTTACACTGAAATTGAATCTGAAATTAGTTGGCATGTGATAACGTTGACCTTTACCTTCTAAGAAGATGTTGGTGTAAAAATGAAAATAAATCATTATGCTGGAACAAAAAAGGGCAGGGAAAAAGGCACTTCTTACTTTCTGAAATTACTTTTTTTTTTTTTCCCCCAGTAGAATTTTTGCATACATCACCAGATTCATTTTATTTATGCATATAACTTGTTCGGTGAGAGTGTATTTCCTATCCTATCAAAACAAAGGGCATGTTCTTTTTCATGGCAGTATGCTCAGTCTCCACTCTTCTGTTGTTCTCTGGGTGTCACTATTTTATTGTCAGTGAATGACATCCTGCTCAATTGAAATCTAGGTGTATGTCTACAAAATCTTTGCATGACTCCAGGAATATGCCTTTTTTTTTTTTTTTTAAATGGTCAATATTTTAGATAAATAATTATGTTTTGTGAAGTACTTATGGAAATGAAGATCAGGCTTTAAGACTTATCTGTTATATTTTTTTCCAGCTGATTCACATAAACCCTTTTTGGCACTATTTCAGGATAAAGCAGGAATGGACTTTGATACTGGAGTGCCGTAAGAAAGGTATTCCTCAATCAAAATACCTCAAAAATGGCTTTGTAGACATCAGTGAGAAGAACCTGGACACTTTTGGAAAGAATCCTCAGCTCCAGAAAAGGCGTGCTTTGTCAGATGAAGTGAATAAGGAGAGAAACAAGTTTATTTTCCAGCTTTCTGGAGAGCAGTGGAAGGTAAATATAATGGAAGATCTGTTTCTGTTGTTAAAGGGTTTGGGTAGCTTAGCCCTCTGTTTTTTTAATGCTCCCCATTTTATTTCTCTCAATGCATATCAAGCTGATGCTTTTTCACAGTGTTAGGAGTGACAAAAGCATTTCCTATCTCAGCCTAAACTAGTGGTTTGGTTTTCAGATACGCGTGTTTTAAGTTCTCTACTGATACATGTAATTTATCCCTCTCAAAAATTTTGGTGTGAGCAGTCATATTCCAATAAGGTGTCTTTCTCTGAAATTCCCCAGTGGGTGGAAAGAGATGAAAATAACATTCAGCTTTGTTGGCTTGTTGATGTCTACTGATGATCAGAGATCTGCATTCTTGCTCTAATGCTGTGATAACACTTTCTCAAGCTCTGATCAATTCAAAACTAATATTGGCATCAATCCACAATGGTCTTGCTGAAAAAAAAAAAAAACCACTTTTTACTTGCAGTTTTGTTTGATGTAAAATAGCAGTCTGCAAGTAAGCTCCGAATTAGTGCTAGTTTGAAATTGAGCAAATGGTGGATTAACATTGGTCTGGAGTCTTCTAGAGTTGTAAAAGCTTTGATTGAAATGTAGTTTGAAGAAACACTACTTTATTAACAATAAAGTTAAATCATAATTTTGACTTTTGTGTAGTTTATAATTTTGAAACGTATCTTCGAAATTTTCATTACAGAAAGTGTAAGTTAAAAGGTTAAATGATTAAATGGTTATATTTTAGTGGTTATATTTTTTTTGGTTGACCTGAAAAATAACTTTATCCTAGATTTGATCTTGAATATGAAGGTGTTTTCTTTTTCAGTTTCCTTTTTTTTTTTTTTTTTTGGCTTAAATTTCCTTGTGACTAAACATCAGATACTTGGAACTTCTCGAATATAGAAAAGGAGGACATTGAGGGGAGACTTCAGTGCAGTTCAACTGCCTGGGCAGGGGCAGAGGAGGGGCAGGACTGAGCTCTGCTCTGGGGGGACCAGGGACAGCCCCCAGGGAATGGCTGGAGCTGTGTCAGGGCAGGCTCAGGGTGGATCTCAGCAAAAGGTTCTTCCCCCAGAGGCTGGTTGGCACTGAACAGGCTCCCCAGGGCAGTGGGCACAGCCCTAAGGCTGCCAGAGCTCCAGGAGGGTTTGGATGATCCTCTGGGGCACAGGGGGTGACTCTGGGGATGGGGCTGTGCAGGGCTGAGGGTTGGACTGGATGATCCCTGTGGGTCCCTTCCAGCTCAGCACATTCTGGGATTCCATGAAAAGCCTGGTTCCCATTCAGCTCTAGTGTGGAGACTATTTCTTTCTTCAGCTGATGCCCATCGTTGATGTGGCAGGATTGGCTGCTGGAGAGCCAACACATCTCTTCAGTCAAGAACTTTGGATTTTGAAAATGGTGTTAAAGTTGTGTGGTCTAACATTGCACACTGTCCCCTGCTGTAAACATTGGGTGAAAAAATGGAGAGCTCACAGCTCCTTAGGCACTGGTGTGGTACCAACTGCAGGTACATCAGGGAGCAGAGAGCTGCATAACTAAACTTTTATGTTGCTTATTCCCTTTTTGGCAAACCACTAAAATTTTGCTTTGCCACCACAAAACAAGGCTTTACATTGGGAAGCAAAATCAAACGTTCTTCTGTTTTCCAGAGCATTTAGTTTTAACTTGACATTCTGAAAAATCACATTTAAGAGAAGTTGGTGTACTGTTATGTGCGTTATGCCACCCTGAGCAGCACACTCCTAACCACCATGGGCTTTGATATCTCCTTATCATGTGCTCAGTGTGGCCATATCACACAGCCATCATGCCTCAGTGCTCAGCTCTAGCCTGGTTAAAGTGGGTGTCCTGTTTGAACAACGTACTGTGTCATAGCTCAGGTGCCTGCAGACAAAATCGAAGCTGCTTTATTTAGAGATCAACGCTCCTTCAAAATCAAGGAGCAATGTCACTCTGTAACAGCTGAAAATTTTTTAGAAATTGTGAAAATTCACTGGACAAAGGTCCGAAAGAAGTGCATACTCCCTTACTGCAGAAATTTCATAAGATTTATTTCTGTTATACAAGTTATAGCACTCACTTTGCTCTTTAAAATCTCAACTTCTGTTTCTAAACTGAAAGCAGGCTCAGACATGATACTCTTTCCCCCTGTTACTGTCTCACAACAAAGTGCATTTAGGCAAAAAGAATTTTCAGGTTGTAAAACCGATGCTGTCAATCTGCATATGAAAAAAAAAAATCCGTGAATTTAGGACAGTTTTCTCAGAGAAGCCTGTATGTTACGTAGCTGAGAGCTGTGGTGTCAACCGGGGTTTAGTTTTTTTGGATGTGTATTGCACATAAAAATACATCTGTGAGATGAAAGTTTGGGTGAGCAAGCACTCAGAGACGGGGAGAAGTCGGAGTTGGGATTGCCTGTGCAGATTTATGGGTGCATGAACAGCTGGGTTTGCTGCTGACTGGCCACTCACCACTGGCAGCAACAAACATCACAGCACCGTAAATTGTCCTTCTGGGGACTAGCTGCTGAATCCTCTATCTCACTTTCAGCTGATAAGTATTTCTATTATGTTTCCCCTTTCCTCTCGTCAATGAAGCAGTAATGTATCCTCTAGATAGCTGATAGCTAAATCTGAGCAGATTACTGGTATGACTTACAGATTTAATTTTGAGAACAGGGCTTGCTTCTGGGCTGTACCAGTTCTTTTCCTGGATGCTGTGAGGCTAAGTCTCAGAGGGGTAATCCCCAGCACAGGGATTTTTCAAGATCAAAGCAAGTGGCTTTAGCACATTCTTCCCACGGGTCTCAGTGTGAGAGTGCCCAGGCTGGTAAAAAAATGCAAATGGTAGAGGGTAAAAATGTAGACATATTAGGAAGAAGCTGCTGCTTCTTCACACTCCATATCCTCACAGCATAGCAGTGCATCCGTCCCACTGCTCTGCTCTGTTGACTAGAAGGTTATAAGAGGGTTTGGTAAACACTCCATGGTGGAATCATGGGATTGTTTGGGCTGGAAAAGACCTTTTAAGTTCACTGAGACCAACCATAAACCTAGCAGCTGAGGGATGCACCCAGTGCCTCTGGCAGTGCTTCAACCACGTGGCTAGCTGGCACCTGCAGAACATGGTCTCTTCATCTCTGAGGATGAGAGATTGGGGTAGCTTGGACAAATCTTTTCAAAATAATCTGGATAACGCACGTTCGAAAATAACATCAGACCTCCTTCTGAGAACATTCGTGAGGAAGAAAATCAGAGCAAATCACAGGTTTTTAATTACTAATAGGAGCTCCTTGCTTCGGGACCTCTTGACAATTTTTTTCCCTCCTCTCAAATGTCATTGAAATGGTAATGTATTTTCATTATGTGGAGACCCATTGTTCCTTGTACTTGTAATGTAATCATTTTAACATACCTGAGGAAAGATAAACCTCTTTAGGAGCAACAAAATAGTGAGGGAAAAAGGGTAATAATTTCATGATTATTAGTCCTAAATGTTTTCTGGTAAGCATTTCAGTTTTAAGTGTATGGATATGTTAGTGATTATAGGCCTCCTTAGATATATATATTTACATGAAGAGGTTGAATAGTGAGTGATTTCTGGATTAAAAGCCCAGGAATTATGGCACAGTGTTCTAGGAGGCAAGGGAACAGTTCAGTTTGGACTTTTAACAGGACTACAGTCGAAGGGAGATCAGTGAAAAGAGACTGGAAAGAAGATACAAGTATAAACCAGGTTGTCTTAGAAAAAAGAAGAACAGTCTTAAACAGGACACAGCTAGCACTGGACCTGTCTTGTGAGTGATGAGTTTGGAAATTAAAATTATTTTTATGCCAGGAAAGCAGAAGGAGAACATGTTAGATTGCAACAGTGAACTACACATTACAGTGTTCTGTGTAGTTCACACAAGTTCAAAGCTCACACAACAAATATTAGGCCAGACAAACGGGCACAGAGGAGTAGTTAAAGAGACTGGGGCTTAATTTTACCGTATGTGAATTCTGAGGAATTGTATTCTGTTTATGCAGATCCACATTTCATTATAGATCAGCAGCACTCTAAGCAGAATTAGTACCAAGCCTTTGTGCTTGAAGAACAGGTACTCATCAAGTCCCTCTGAATCTGAAGGTCCTTCTGTAACCTGGGTACTGGTTTAGCCATGCCTGTCTGTGTGGCTGGTGGGCAGTGGTTGATAACCTAATGTCTTACCTTTGTCTCTCAGAGCTCCATCAGGACGGGGCTGTGTGACAACATCCTGAAGGTTCAGGGGTCCTTGCTTCCCTTTCATCCATCAGACAAATATTTATGACTCAAGCGTCAACTTCCCTGGGTGATGCATTTCTGACAGCTGGGAGCAGTAATGAATTAACAGTTAGGAAAGAAAAGGGCATGGAATAGCAAATGGGCTAGCCTTACAATCATAGAGTCTCAATCTGATGTTTGAATACAATCAGTGAATGAGAGTGAATGAAATCAGACAGACTTTTCTCTTCTCTGTCTCTTTTTATAAAAAGTGGTCAGAGCTCAGTTGTATTGCCCCAGCAGTGAGTCCTAAATCCTCTGTTTGCAAAACACTTGTGTCTTGACAGTACAAAAATGGTGTAATGTGCCACATGTAATTTGTGTTCCCAAGGTACTTTTCAGGAAAAAAAAAAAAAATTATTATCTGAGAGTTTTCCAGACAAACCCACTGTAAAAAACAACTGTATAAGGACCATGGACCTTTGAATTGCGTGTTTGGAAGCAGATGCCTGGGAAAGAATGAAGCAGAGTTGATGAAACACGTAATTGAGAACCTTTGTACACATAAACATGTATCTACTCAATTAAATTAGTTCTTCAGAGAAACAGCACTGCTACTAGAACTAGAAACTGAGGCAAAATAATGCCATGAATATTCATACGAACTTTTAAATGAAATCACTTTAACTCTGTTTTTCCCCTCTGAGTGTTTACTTTCTGCTACTAACTAATGAATGTTTATTCTCTAGTGAATCAGTGAATTTTAAATGCTTTCAGAAAATATTCAGGATAAACAAATTTTTTTAATGTGTGATATCAATATTGGCAGAGGAAAGCTGATGATGCTCCTCCAATGCAGAGCAGGACTGTTCTTGGCCAGGCTACATTACCAAAGTAGAAGGTCTGGATGCATACCCACTTTAAAAAATTTTAATGTCAAATGTACAAAACTAAATGAGTGATGGTAAAATTCTTTACTCATAAGTCATGATCTTCCGGCACACCATTTCTTCAAAGAAAAAGGCGGCAAATCGGTACATTTGTGTTTATTCTCCCAGTTTTGTTGTCTAGCACAGAATGTATTTTCAGAGAGGACAAAGAACTTTCATTTGTTATTCCTGACTGTTTGTGACAGTGATGCATTTATTTCCTAGGATGGGCCAAGTAGGATTGTTGCACTGAATGGACAGAGAAAATCTCTCTTGTGCTTATATATACAGAGATTCCTCCCTCCCTCCCCCCCAAGTATAAAATTCCTAACCCAGTCAGGACCACCTTTGTTGCCAAAAGGGATCCTGAGACATGCTACATTTCATAGAATCATGGAATCAATCATCCTGCTTTATGGATGTGTCCATGACAAAGCCACCCCGTGTGGCTCCCTTGGGACTGTGGCACCCCACACTTACGGGGAAGGAAACACCTGAGATTTGTAAATGTTCGTGGTTGAAAGAACTATAAAAAATCAGGGGGTCCACAAAGCTCACAGAGCTCTATTAGTAAATTACTGTCACTATCTGATGTTAAAGTCCTCTGCCCAAATTAAGGTGCAAATGAGACCAAATGCCAGTTCAACAATACCAACTTTATTTTGTAGCATGAGTGTACAGGGAAAACAGAGAAAGGGGGCAGAGAGAGAGAGAGAGAGAGAAGGAGAGTACAAGCAGAAGATAGAAATGATTGGACAGGTGTTTTAGACATATGCTGCAAATGTTATTAACCCTTTCCTTACACCACCCCATGACTTAAAACCTTGATCAGTGCTTTGAGAACTCAACCTTTGACAACTATCAAAACCAACAACAGTTGTCTTCATCCACATTCATGCACATAGTGAACAGAGGGAGAAAAGAGGGATGAAGCAGAAGAGATAACGTGAGAAATCATATATCAAACAAGGCCATTCCAATCCTTAAGAAAAGAAAACCAATCAGCAACTTCATTCCAATTTATATTGGAATGAAAGAGCCCCCNATATACTCACAGCTTGTTCTTTGCCGTGGCATGTTGTTACCAACAATCCCTGTTTATTACCAACAATTCTTGCCTGTTACTACTAACAATGCTTTTTTGGCCCCACAGCCATTTGGATACCAGTGTTTGAGACATGCACATTAGTCCCTTATCTTCTGGGATTCTAGGGATGCTCAGGGCCAGCTGCCATCCCTGGGGACCTGCCTGGACACCACTGCTCTGGCTGTGCCATGATGTAGGGGCACCAGAATGCCCTGAGCCCCCTCCTGAAGAGGGAGAGTCGTTGCATGGGGACAGCTACAGGTGAGGGCTTGTAAATGCTCAACCAGCTGCCTGTCCCATGCCAGCAAGTTGTCTCCCCAGCAAGTGGCATTTGTGAGACAATCCACTTCCCTAACTTCCCTCTTCACATCTTCTCCAGCTCGGTAAAAATCCTTCTTCCACTGACTCCATGCCTGTGCCCAAGTAGAACACCAGTGAGTTCAAGTTGTCAAGAGAAGTGTTTCTGGACTGCCCCTGGCAGATCCAGTTCCTCGGCTGTGGGGGTGTGTGGGGTTGAGGGTCCGAGTACTCTGCCCATGCCTCATGTGGGAGGGCCACACTCTGTCCCAGCACCCCAATACTGGTCTGTGTTTTCTTCTTCTGGGGCCAGCTCTGTGAGGTTGTAGAAGCCCCAGGGTTCTTCATCCTCAGACCACTGCCTGCTGAGGGCAGGAGAAGGTGATGCCTTGGTCATCTCTTGTGCCTCAGCAGCAAGAGGCACGTGATGCTCCTCTTCCTCAGGAGCTCCAGCCAGGGCAGTGCTGCTGGCTGGGTGTCTGTGGGACCTGCTGGGGCAGGGGATATGCTGTGCAAGTTGCCATCTGCCTCTTCTGCTGCCTTTCTGCCCACACTGCTGGGACAGCTGGGCCTCTCCTGGCAAGCAGTGTGGGAGACCTGCAAGGGCACTGGGTACCAGGGCTGGACCCCCAGTTCTCCTGCGACAGCGCTGTGCTCTTGTCCTCTCTATGGAATACAGGCTGCTCTCTGTTTTCTTCCCCTTGGGAGAGCCCTTGGTGTCTGTCATCTTTCCTCTTGGCCAAGGCCCCTGCCTCAGTCTCAGGATTGCCCCCTCTGCCTCTCCCATTTGGTGCCCGCTGAGGGCAACAGGGGGGACTTGATGCCAGTGCCCTGCCAGGGAGCTGAGACAGTGCTGGTGCCCTGCTGGGGGACTGCAGCAGACAGCTCCTGGAGCAAGCTCCAGACCTTGCTAAAGATGTGGGAAATTTGGATCCAAACTGCGACGGACGAAACTGCAGAGCTGGAAAACAAACAGAATTGAAACTTCTCAGAACTTTGATCACAGTTTTAGTTCAGGCTCAACGTCTAGCAGGCAAATTCTCTCCTAATTAGAAATAGTACAATCAGCAATTGTTGTAGGCTAGCTATTTATTTCCTTTTAAGACTTTCTTTTCCTCTCCCAAAAATCAAACAGGTTTGGGGGTATTGTTTTGCTGTTAAAGGCAAAAGACTGGCTATCCTCCAAGTGTCAGTCTTCATGAAGCAATTTATCAGCAGGCTGCCAGCTTTAGCGTGGCAGCAGAAGATTACAAAAGAACACAAGGGAATCAGAGAGTAAAGCAAACCCAAAGCTTGTGCAAATTCCAGCTCCCGTCCCTATCTATTTGTAAATGAAGCAAAATATCACATCAATTTATGTTTTAGCAACACAACTATAAATGTATTGCAAAATGGAGAATGTTGAAAAAACCATGTAATAGCCAAGTATTTGCACGCTTGCATTTGCAAGTTGTAAACATGACCACATGATATAAAGAAATAATCTCAGGAAAGAAAAGTAAGTTGGCAGTTGGTAGAAGAACGGAGCCTCTTTCCATTGTTTTGAAATTGTGTCTGAATGTATTTGGTTGCTGCAAAGGATATCTTAAACTACCCTTAATGCTGACATAAAGGTTTTTAAAAAATGTTTTAGGAGGAACAGAGTGGAAAATAGTGTCTGGTAATGCAAACATCTCTTTCCCTCCAGTAGGATTATTCAACTTTCTCTCTAAATCAGGGTTTTTCCCTACACTGACACCTATGACACTCCAGCTAAATGCTCTTCCCCATGTATTGAATTTTCCTTTCTTTACAGGTGGGAAAGACAATACTAATTGAATTTGCAGGTGGTATCATTTTATTTTGCTGAAGAAAGATGTGCAGCAATGAAAGAGGTGAAATGGAAACTAACTCGAGAAAGTTGGAGAGATTTCTCATCACCAGTCCCGGGGCATTTCAGGCATTTTACTTTTTTAATTGCCATAAACTGTCAAATATAGAAGATGGATGACAATGCAACATACACCTAGCTGGACAATGAAGCAAGACATGAAATGATCCATAGCAAATATGGAAGGGCAGGTAGCAAGACAGAACTACATTAACATAGGCTAAGGGTCTGCATGTGTAAATTTGGAAAGAGCTGAAATGAGAGGCAGCAACCACCAAACAAAACTATTCCTAACTCAGAAGTTTAGCATTAATAATAATAATTAAAAAAAACCCAATTAAAATGTATCACTCTTGTTAATGTTTTGGGGGATCTATGAAATGTAGAAGCCAAGAAAAAGTAGGCAATATCCTTTGTATAAAGCCCAGCAATTCCTACCGTGTCGTATTCTTCATGCACAGGAAACAAGTCTGGAAGTCATAAAGGAATCAAAGGCTGAAACTCTCCCATCTCTTCTTACGGAGCAGAGTTAATGGTAGAACCTCTTCCAGAATATTTGGTGCAGATGTTACCAGTGCACAGTGTTATAAAACCCAGGACAGACTGGTAAATCATGTGGTGCTTCAGAAAGTGGAGTGTAAAATGGTCTGACCTTCAACTTTGGGAGTTGATTTTTGTCTGTTTCAAGTTCAAGGAGTTTGGCGACATAATTCAAACAAATACATGTACATCTGAAGCGAATACCAATTAACTAAAGCAATTTTGTGAACACTAAAGGCTTTATGAGTTTTGGTTTCAGTTATACACTGAAGATTTTTTGACAAATAGAATAGTCTGAAAATTACTCAGAAGCATATTTTTCCTGTTTATTTGAAAAACATTGGAATTCTGAAAGCAAAGTGTGACTATATCAAGAATTACTTGCAATTGTGGACTGACTTAAAAATCAAGTATTTCTATTCTTCCTAAAGAAATCTAGTAAAATTTTTTTGAACGTTGTTGAAACAACTTAAGAAGTTAAGTAACTTTTTTTCAGAAAAAAGGCTTTCAGAAGGTGGTATGTGTGTATCCTGTCTGAGATGGTTCTGTTCCATCTTGCCAAACAAATCTGAAACATTGGCAGGTATTCAGAGCATAATCACACCTTTCTTTTTTTTTTTTTTCTTCTTTTATGCTGACAAACCCTATTTAAATATTCTCTATACGCTCGCTCTTCTGTTCTGTGTTACATTTTACTACATCTTGATGTGTGAATTAAAGCACCGAAATGTGTTTTAAAAAAAAATCCTCCATCTGGAAAAAGGAGATAATGTGTGAGACACCAAACAGGTTGAGTGCTTTGGATAGGTTTCTGTTTCAGAGCAAATGATTGCATTAGAAGTTAGAAAATGAGTATGTGGTGAAGACAGCTGCAATGCTCTTCAAACGCAGAACAGCTCCTGTGAGGCTTTGGCAAACCGCTCTTCTACTCAAGATAATTAAGGCAAAGTGTTGAGGTTTGGCTGTGGCATTTCCCCCCCTGTATTTAGGAACATGGTAGAGCAGAACTCGAACTTCACGGTTTCTGTTTTTCTGTTTTCATTTCACTTACAGGAACTCCCGGATTCTCTGAGAGAACAGACCTATCTGAAAGAATGGCATGTGAACAATACATTGATACAAACCATTCCAGCCTACATTGCATTATTTCAAGATCTGAGAGTACTGGAATTGTCAAAAAATCAAATCAGCGACCTCCCAGTGGAGATTGGTAAGTCAGTTCAAGATATTCAGATATTTATAGTCATGCCATTTAACTCTATTGCAGGGAAATGAGTATCAATGGATTTTCATATTAATTTGCTGGTATTTGTCTTCCTTGTTTACAGTGAAAAGTCCCCTCTACATCTTTATGGCTGTCTGGCTTTAATTATCCTTGCCAAATTGTATGCAAAACCATGCATGTAGCATGGCTCAAACATGGGAAAAAGTTAAGATGTTTTTGTTATCTAACTCCAAGGCAGTTATTGCCTGCATTGGATTAGATGGAGATTTGCTCCTGACAACAACTGGTGTTTCATGTTCCTTACAGGTTAAGAAAAATAAAATTATTACAAGAAGAATTGTAAGCCTCAAACAAGACAAATTGAAACATAAGATTGTGATAAAACAGAATCAAAAATGCAACCTTGCATAAAATCTGTCTTTTGAATATTTTAAAGACTTCAGTAATCATCTTCATTTAATAAAGTAGTATGTCATAGAATAACTTGGATTGGAAGGGACTTCAAAGATCACCTAGTCCCAACCCCTCTGTGATAGGCAGGGACACCTTCCACTGTTCCAGGTGACTTAAAGCCCCATCCAACCTGGCCTTGAGCACTTTCAGAGATGAAACATCCACAGCTTCTCTGGGCAACCTGTGCCAGGGCCTCACCACCCTCACAGGGAAGGATTTCTTCCTAGTGTCTAACCTAAATCTACCCAACACGACATCAGGGGTTTTAGAGAAACAATTTCTTTCTGCCTCCATGCTTTGGCCTTTGTTGTTTTAAGCCATGTACAAGGATTATAATGTTTGGCTCTCCTGCGATTTTGGATCTTACAATATAAAAGCTTGTTTGACAGATACTGAGGGGGATTTACTGCCCTTACAAGGAAAAAAGTTGCTGTAACTGGTGTTATCTTTGTGAATTGAGGAAACTGGACCCACCATGAGTTCACCATTGCTGAGCCCATGGACCCAGGTGTACTCATACCTCAGCTTTACAGAAGTCCTAACCCTTCCCCATGACTGGCATTCCTTATGCACAACAAGAGGTAACAACTTAAAGGCTAAACCCTCCACCTCCCTAGGTCTAACTACAAAAAACCAAGAAGAGAGAGCGTCCTGAAACACAGAAATCAGTTCTAAAACTTTTTCTCTACTCTATTAGAGTAACACTCATGCTTTCGATTTATTTACTCACACTATATTTCATAAAGAAAATTTTACACAGACATTGAGATATATTTTATAGTTTCAACCTGGCATCTAAAGACACTAACAGATCATAAACAAGACACAAGCAGGAGATAATGGACATAAAATGAACGCTGTTTTGTCAGCACTTTGACTGAGGAACTTGAACAGGCCAGTGAATTTAATGGACAAACACCTTGTAAGACGTGGTTTGAAAGAAAGGGGACATAATATGGAAAGAAGGGGAGAGGATATAGCCTCCTTCCATTACACAGAAGGTTTTAAGGGATTGCTGTTTAACAGTTGAGGCAGGTAGAGGCAGACAGTTTTTTCTTTCTTCTTGAAATATTATGCACTCAGTGAAAGTGATCCCCCCCCAAAAAAAAATTATTATTAATCCTGTTAAAATCTGTTTCCGCAATAAAGGCACAAACACAGATCACAGAACCATAGAATTGTTAAGAATGGAAAAGGCCTCTAAGATCAAGTCCAACCATTAACCTAGCTCCACCATGTCCTAAACCATGTCCCTCAGTGCCACATGTGCAAGTTTGTTTTTTTAAAATTTCAAGGGATGGTAATTCCACCAGTTTCCTGGGCAGCCTGTCCCAACACCTGACCAACCTTTCAGTGAAGAATTTTGATCTAATATAAAATCTAGACCTCCTCTTGTACAACTTGAGGTCATTTCCTCTCGCCCTGTCACTTGTTATCCATAAGAAGAGATGAAACCTCACCTTACTACAACCTTTTTTCAGGTGGTTAATAAAGCTCCCCCTCAGCTGCCTTTTCTCCAGGCTAAGCAGCTCCAGGTCTCTCAGCAAAGCAGATTGTTCTAGTATAACCAATTCACTGTAGAGAGTAAGGTAGAGACCATATCAGACCTTTCTTGAGAAACAAAGAAGAAGTTTCACTTTCTAGTGAAACCTTCTAGTTTCTAATAGCAATCACTGATCATTCAACTGCCTAAAAATTATGTTTTTTGTGCTCTTCAGCAGCTTTTAAGTTACTCCCATTTACTCACTTTCACTCCAACATGCTTGTCCTACTAGCTCATACCCAAGGTGTTGCTTTCTTCCTTTCAATGTTTCTGTTCCTTTTTTTTTTTTTTTTTTTTTTTTTTTTCTTTTAATTTTTTTTTTTCTTTTTTTTTTTTTTTTTTTTTTTTCATGTAAATGTTTGCCTGGAAGAGCCAGAGAATGTTAAAAAACTGTTTTGCTGTATGCTCCCCCCTCAGTCACAGTACTGTGGCACTCACCATCACACCCTTCTTACCTGTGAACTCATGCTCAGAATTTTATTTTTCGAGATTCATTAAATCTGAACACTCATCTGTAGAAACATAGGTTTGAACATTAGACACTGCATAACCAAATTAACAAATTTTCTAAGCTGCAGGTGTTACTTACACAATAGCTCTATATCATAGCAGTAATTCTGGCCTATGCAGACAAAGACACATATTCACTGATGTACTTTAAAGCCAAATAATACAAAAAACCCACTCCAGGGACTGTGCAAGTGAACTGTCCAGCACTTGTTTTGCCAAACCTTACTAATGGTTTTCAGTCCTACTGAATGTCAGTGTTGATGGATCACCTGTTAGTAATGCAGTGACACTGCCCTTGCTGTTGATGGCATAAATTACAGAGAAGTTTTGTCTCATTTCGTGAGATGCTCTATTTGTTGGTGTGTAAGGGGGTATTCTTGCAAATGGTCATTCTTTTATTTCATGTACTGTATGTGCATACAGAGACAAGCACTGATGTGCACTGGAAATGTAAATTATTTTCATAAGACCATATTATGAAAGGTCTTGGATATTTTTTAAGTTTTTGGGTACTGCTTCAAAATGAAACCTTTCATACTTCAGTCAACTTAGCTACTAAATTAGCAGAAGGAAAATAATCAGTGTGGGTTTGATTTGGGAGCTCTACCTAGGGATGGAGTGAAGACTGGGTGCTAAATCAGAAGATAAGGTAAGGTGTGTGGAAAGGTTAAGTGTTAAGGTGTTCATCATTTTGTTTTCTGTTTACGAAACAGCAGCAAGCAGATAAATATCACAGCTAGAATGTACTTGAGAGTAATGACAGATGGTTGATGCTGGCCGTGACACCCATCTTGTTGATTCTTTAATCTTCAGGCAGAATTGAGGCCAAATTTAGGGCAGCAAATCATCCAGAGGAGCCATGGTGAGCCACGTTAGGGCTACTTCTGATTCTCACAAGAGGGCTGTAAAGATATCAAAAAACAGGAGGTGATACGAATATTTTCAGTGCAAAAAAAGTGTTGTTGGAACAGCAGTGTCTGGACTAAAATGCCTGCAGGATCTGAACTTCATGTCCCTATTTTACTAGGTTTAGAAGATGGTGCTCCACTCTGAATTAGAGAGAAGAAACACTCGAATCCATTCTCAGATATTTCAAATCACACTTTTAGTTATAGTCACCTAGGTACTTGAACAGACCAAATTTGTATAAGAAGACATATGAGAACACTATTGATTTGATTCTTTTTGAGTAATACTGAATATTTTAATGGGAAGCATGTAAAAAAGAAAAAAGAAAAAGAAAAAGAGAAAACTGCAGAATGGAACTGTCTGCCTTAGAGTGGTCAGGTCTGGTTTGCCCAGGAATAACAGAAAAATTAATAAACAGGGCCGTAGCTGGGAGATTTTATTTGTCTCCTTTGTGAGACTGCAGTTCTGTCTCTGACTACATGGCTGCAGTGCAGTTCCTGAGTATAAATTAGTGACAGGCATTAGTAATTGATATAACTGAAAATAGCCAACAGAATGTATTCTCATGTTCACACAGGAAGCAGTGAACTGCATTTTCATGTGATCCCAAAGCTTTTGTGCTGGAATGGGATTGTAGGGCTGTATCAGGATTTTTTGTCACACAAATTTTTCATGAAACATCTCAAAGAGCTGTTAATAAAATATTTGTACCTCATTATGTTCTCTCACATTTTTGGTTTGCCAGACATTTAAGATTAAAAATAACTGTGCTTCTGAGACACATTTTAATAAGAAATCACAGAGATTTTTTTGTTTCCTCTCTACCTCACAGTATAAAATATCATTTGCGCATACCATTAATCCAATTTTCTAGAACTCAAAAGGGAAAACTATTAGTAATAGAGTTTTAAATGACTTCTAGACACCTAAAATAGCTTTTTTTCATTAATAGGATTCCCAATGTTCTCATGTGTAAGTTTCAGAGAAGAAAATACATAATCTTCGTGTAAATGCAGTCTAGTTCTGAGGAATCGCAAAACTTTGTTATTCATTCAGTATCGAAAATTTTGGAAAATTTTGTTTATATCCCCCATTTGAAGAGGGAGTATTAAACAATGGTGTTGTAAGCTAACCGTTTTAATGTGGACTCTTTTGACTCAGTCTTCAATGGCAACCTCTCCTATCATGTCTCAGGTGGATGGAACTCAAGGCAGGGACTGGGGGAGCACAGTCCCTCCCACTCTGAGTAAAGATCTGGTTCATGACCACCTGAGCCACCCAAAAATAGGTATACTGTGGGACCTGATGAGATGCACCCCCGAGTCCTGAGGGAACTGGCTGATGTAGCCCCCAAGCCACTCCCCAGGATGTTCAAAAAGTCACAGCAGTCAGGTGAAGTGCCAGCTGACTGAAGAAGGGAAACATTGCACTGATTTTTAAACAAGGTGGAAAAGGGGACCCTGGGATTTGCTGACATGTCAGCCTCACCTCTGTGCCTGGGAATGTCATGGAACAGATCCTTCTGGAAGCTGTGCTGAGGCACAGAGAGGTGATCTGAGACAGACTTGGCTTCTCCAAGTGCTGCCTGACACCTCAGTGCCCTTGCACACTGGAGTGACTGCACCAGGGGACTCGGGAGGGGCTGCTCATGTTGTCTGGAGTGTTCAGGGGATGAGGAATTGGCTGGATGGTCTCATCCAGGGTGTGCTGGTCAACAGCTGAGTGTCTGAATGGACCCCAGGGAGCAGTGGTGTCCCCCAGGGGTCCGTGCTGGGACCAGTGTCACTCGGTGTCTTCTCCATGGGTGCTGCAGAGGGTGGGCTCGGGTGCACACTCAGCCAAGCTGCAGGTGACTCCAAGCTGAGTGATGCAGTCGAGCTGTCTGAGTGAGGCAGTGCCATCCAGAGAAACTGCACAAGCTTGAGGACTTGGCCCATGTGAGCCTTATGAGGTTTAACAGGACCAAGTGCAGGGGGCTGTACCTGGGACTGGGGCAATCCTGGGTGTCAGTGCAGCCTGGGGGATGATCAGACCCAGAGCAGCCCTGCTGACCTGGGGGTGCTGGTGGATGAGAGGCTGGGCATGAAACAGCAATGTTCACTTGCAGACCAGAAGGACAACCTCATCCTGGGCTGCATCAAGAGCATCATGGGCAGCAGGTCCCTCTGCTCTTGTGAGACACCACCTGTCCAGCACTGGGGCCCCAAGAGTAAGAAAGGCACTGACCTGTTGGAGAGCCCAGAGGGGGAGACACAAGGACAATTAGAGGGATGGAGCACCTCTCCTCTGAGAAAAGGGATTGCTCAGCCTGTAGCAAAGAAGGCTCTTTGGGTGACCTCATTGTGGCCTTCCAGTACCTGAAGGGGGCCTATAAGAAAGCTGGGGGGGAATTTTTACAGGAGTGTGTAGTAACAAGACAAATGGCTGTAAACTTAAACAAGGTAGATGTAGGTTAAATATTAACTAGAAGTTCTTCACTGTGAGCGTGATGAGGCCCTGGCACAGGGTGCCCAGAGAAGCTGTGGCTGCCCCATCCCTGGAAGTGTCCAAGGCCAGGTTGGACAGGGCTCTGAGCAAACTGGGATATTGAGAGGATATTCTTGCCCATGGCAGGGGGGTTGGAACTAGATGATCTTTAAAGTCCTTTCCAACCCAAGCTATTCCATAATTCAGTCATTCTGTGATTGAAGCTCAATGTAAAAATTTTTCCAGTGTTTTGCACCAGTTTAAACAAGTGTATCTGCATTTGCATTGAATGTGGTCCTTAGATAATCCCTATTTTTTCTCTGACACCTTGTTAGGATTGCTAATATAGGCTTTTGTGAAAGCTGAAGCTGTATCACCATTATTACTATGCTGCATTGCCTATATGAAATTACAGAGTTTAATTACTACTTTAGCTTTTTAAAATAAATTAAAACTTTAATTTGTGAATAAATGCAATTGTAGGCAACAACTATGGAATTGCAGCTCCCATTAAAAAAAACGAAAAAACAACCTTAACAACCTTAATCTGCCAGGGAAGCCATGGATTTCATTGCAGCCTTTACTGCCTCTCCATGGAAAACACAGAGATGTTAGCTGTTTAACTCCCAAATTTGCATATTTTATAGAAATGAAAATCCAGTGCCATTAAGCCATAGTTAACAAAAGTATTGTAGTAGCAGTGATTTTACTATTGCTACTTTTAACTGGGAAGTTGTGCTTGAATGTTATTTGAGTGTGCATGTAGCAGGTGGGGGAGTCAAATCCTGCTCTGCATTTGTGCAGCCCTGGAGGGGTGTCACCTCCTCTGTCCCCACCTAAAGCCACATCATTTGCTGTATTACTTGCTCATCAAGCCTGGTGGTGACTGGGCAGCACACCAAAGACAGTGGAGAACTTCTACACTAAGAAGAATATAAATAAGACCCTAAATACAGATTTCAGGGTAGTGATAGTGCCTCACCACCCTTATCCCCCCTCCTCCCACTGACAGTGTCTATGATGTTAGAAGAGCACTTTGGGATTCATTGCTCCCCAGTTTTTCACCTCTTCAGTCATGAAACTGGATTTGAGGATCTTTAATTTTCATGAATGTTGTCTTTTACATTTTTACTCTTTGACAAAACTAACCTAGCAGACAGGTCTAGGGGAAAAGGAGAACAGCGTTCTTACTCCTTTTGTCTGAGAAATGAACAGATCTCTCAGTCTGCAACCTGGATACCCATTCTGGCAGCCCATACAGCCTAATTCTACCCCTGTGCAGACTGTGGCTGGTAAGAATTTTAAACAGCTTTTTAGAGGAAGGAGTAATTGCAGATGTGGTGCTGAATGGAAACTAGGTTTAAAAAAAAATGTATAAAGGAAAAGCAAGTTGTTCCCAACTCATTTTGGTTTTTATCTTTCGAGATGATTGAGCTTCAAGTAGTAGATCTCGCCCATCTGGTATCCCATAAAGAGTTTGATATGGAGAACTATGGAAAATGAATGTTTGTATCTAAGAAAATTGACTTTGAGGCAACAATTGTAAAAATGAGCAAAAGATTAGTTAAACCAGAGGCAACAAGGCACTTGTTTGGAAAGGAAAGGTCATGGTCATGAGGAAGATAATTTTTGGGGTTTCTCAAGGAGCAGTCTTGACTTTATTCCTTAATTATTTTGCAAAACTGGACTACTGAAATTTTTTGCTGACACAGTTTGGCTGTTGTTGTCACTGCAAAACAGGTAGAAATATGGAAGGCCTGATAAGCAGGTAGGCTTCCAAAAAAATAGGGAGATAAAATTCACAATTGCAGAGTTCAAAGTCATGTGTTCAGGAGATTTTGTGCAGCAAGTCAGAGATCATTAAATGCAAAATAACTGATTAAATTAAATTCCAAAATCTAACAGTCAGAGGAGGACTATCCAGTAATTTTAGGTGTTTTTAGGGTTTTGCCCACCTCTAGCTGACTCACTGGAGCAGCAGAGTGAGAAACAGAAGATGTGTAAGGCTGTTATTTTTTTACCATTGCTTGGTCACAAGTCCAAAACATAGCAAAATGTACAAGCTTCTATGAGAAACACAAACTCCATTCCAGATGGAAACAGTACAGCATCCCAGTGCTAAAAGAAAAAACTTTCCAGTGCTAGAGAAAAAATAGATCCTTTTTCTCATTCCAGTGGGATTTCGTCTCCTTCAACAAGGGATTAATTAATTGAGGCAATAAATTCAGATTCTCTGATTGTCTATTTTATTTTAAGGTGTTTCTGTTTCAGTGATTATTTTGTTGCAATGAGGTGGTAAATTGATGTTTATAACACTTAGCATGTGATACAATGCCTTTACCTACATCACGATAATAAACCTGGTGAGGCTTCCTCATGGGTAGGCTATACTTCTATTATTTATGTGTTTAAAAATACAGAAATAAGGTAGTTCACAACTGACACCACTAAGTTAGGTTTATTAGCCTCCTGCACCAGCTCCAACGCCCCTTGTCATAGAGTAATGTGCTGGCAAAATAATGCTCTTACAGAAATTTTTGCTTCTACTATTTTAACTAAAACAGCAGTTTACAGTGAATAGGAAGGAAAGACAAGGTTACCTTCCTAAAAGGACAGCCGAATTTTTGAAATACACCTCAGATTCTGTCTTTGGCAGAGCTAAAACGGGGAGGAAGCTGGGTGGAAGAGTCCATATTTTTCTCTGTTGTAACCCGTAGATATTAATACAACTGAGTTTTCACAATATATGCCTTGTCTGTCACATGTGGGAGGACTTGTGTGGTCCAGCCACCATTTGAAGACAATGCTGTGTCCTAGGGAAACTATGGGGTTTATGTAAAATGGTGTGTGATGGCTCGTTTTGGCCTGGGTGCCTCTGCCCCTGACAGCTGCCATTTCTCAGGTTAAAATACGGGGTTTTCAATTCTCTGTGTTTCTTCTCTGTCTTTTTCCATGGAAGCACCCTCTAGCATCTGGTAAGGATTGCCACACACTGAGAAAGGGGCTGTAAACCCACTTTTGCTTTGGAAGGGGTTTAACCAAGCATTAGTGTCTTAAGGATAATCTCACTATTACGACATTGTCTTGAGGACTTGTGCTGTAGAGAGATCCCTCCAGTGTCATCAAAATGCCCTGAAACACCAGAATTATTTTTAAGAACTTGATTATAAATAGAAGACTGATTGTTGTGGTTTAGGAATGGTATTCCCCAGTTCAGTGCCTCCACCAAGACTCTCTGGACCATGTGCCGCTCTATCTTGCTCCTCAGCTTTCCCCTTCCCTTCCCCACAGGGGGCTGGAGGGGAGAACAATTTGCTGGAAACATCAGTGAGATAAGAAAACAAACAGCAACAGCAACAATACTAATGACAGAGAGTAAAAGAAAAGAGATGATTAACTTGCAAAAAGACTCCAATAATAGGCAATATTTGATGTCTCTCTCTGCTATGTTTACTGGACCAGATGAGTAGCCCTTCTCCCTGGAAGAGACTGCCTTTCCCTCACCCCCAGCAAGGACGTGAATTGGTACAGAGTGACCCTTTGGGCCTGGTCTTGTCCCTCCTGGCCACTGCAAAAATTAGCTGATATCCTTACAGCAGGGGATGCCATCGAGGCCAACCTTGACAGGCTGGAGATGGGTTCATGGGAGTCAGCAGGGACAAGTGCAAAATCCTGAACATGGGCTAGGACAATTTCAGTGTCAGTGCAGACTGGGAGATGAGTGGGTTGAGAGCAGCCCCACAGAGAAGGACTAGAGGATACTGTTGGATGGGAAATGGGACATGAGCTGGCAAAGTGCATTTGCAGTCCAGAAAGCCAACAACAGAATGTTAAAGGGAGGGATTTTCTCCCTCTCCTCCACACTTATGATTCTCCACCTGGAATATTTTATCCAGTTCTGGGGTCTCCAGTACGAGAAAGAGGGGCTTCAGTGGAGGGCCGTGAAATTAGTCAGAGGTTTGGAACACTTCTCCTGTGAAGAACAACTGGGAGAGTTGGGATTTTTTTTCACCTTATTGTCACCTTTCAATAGATAAAGCAGCTTTTGGAGAAAGGTAGAGGGAGATTTTCTACCAGGGCCTGAGTGACAGGACAATGAACAATCATTTTAGACTGAAAACCAGTGGATGTAGATGGGACATAAGAAGTTTTTCATGATGGAGGTGGTGAAACACTGGAACAGTATGCCCAGAGAAATTGTGGATGACTCATCATGGGAGGTGTTCAAGGTTGGGTTGAATGGGGCTTTGGACTAGATGACCTTTGCAGGGCCCTTCCAACTGAAACTGTTTTGTGATTCTGCAGATTTTGTGATCATCCATGTAATAAAACAACAGGTCTTTCCATAGAATGTTCTCACTTTGTTATGTATTTAATTATTCCTTTGCTAACACATCAGCAGTTTGATACATACAAATTCCTTCCCCTTTGATATATCACAATATAACTTCCATTTTCTTCAGGATAATACAGTTTGAATTTTAGTGATGTTTCTAAACCTATTTTTACTGAAGATTATGTAATGCTATAATTTGAAGAAACAAGTACTTTGTGACTAAATGTAGCCTGGAAAAATGATGACCTTAAAATTAGGCCAACAGGGGCGAAACATTGCAATAAAGAGAATAATGAAATAAATGCACTCATCCATTATTTTTTATGATCAAGAGTATGCAAAGCTGGATACCAGTGACAGAATTCTTCATGTAGGAAATTTAGCAGGACTGATTGTTCCTAATGAACAGGTAATATAAAACTTGCTAAGATGCTTTTCAGTTAGCAGGCAAAACCAAAAGCCAACTTCCCTATTTTCAACTGAGGTTAATAGGCATCTCATTAATGGAAGAATCAAGACCTTTGCAAGACTTTGCTTCCTCCTTTCAAGCTCTCTCAAAAACCATTGATGATTAAGGGGCTCTATTGCCACCCACAAAGTTAGAGATCACTGCAGAAATCTTTATTAATCT
>VXAW01000669.1:25705-75261 GCA_013399735.1 Tyrannus savana | reverse complement strand
TTTTTTTTTTTTTTTTTTTTAATGCACTGATTTGAATTATCTTACCCTCACAGGCTGCTTAAAAAACCTCAAAGTGCTCAATGTGAGTTTCAATAATTTGAAGTCAGTCCCTCCTGAACTGGGTGATTGTGAGAATCTAGAAAAACTGGATTTGTCTGGAAATATGGAAATAACAGATCTCCCATTTGAAGTAAGATAACAATCAATTTTTTTTTTTAATTTTATTTGGCTTTCAAGGTATTTTATTACAGTCTTAAAATCTTTCCGTGACAGATTAAATCACATTCTTTTCACTTTCTAGCAATAATGATTTAGTAGTAGTATCACTGAAAATGCCTTAGCAGCAGTTAAATGGGACCAAGCTACTTTGTTTTGGTTTTCAGGGGACTAAATTTTGCTTGTATGTGTTCTGATATATGAAGGAGGACATGATCCTCAAAAGGATTTGGCAAGTGGCTGCTTATCCTTCTGACGATCTGCTATTCAATGAGATTGAAAACCACTAAAACTGAGTGTAGGTTACTGGGTAATGGTCCACTTAAAACCTGTGGAAAAAAATTGGGTCCGTGCAAATGGCTTTATCTAACAGCAAACACTGGAAGCAACACCATGTTAGCACGATATAAAAGGTCACGGAGGAGAACCTTGGCATTATCTGTTGTGTTTCCATGTTTCTGTGGAGGCTGGAACTCAATTTGTATTTGCAGTTATCTGGGTGGTAAGCTACACAGGCTCTTCTGACTTAGTTTATAGAATTAGTTTTCCAGAATCAACGTGGCAAGGGCAGCTTTGGAAGCTGAACATGCAGTTTAAAGGAACATTTATCAAATGATTTAAAGCGCTGCAAAGTGTTTGGCCTTTGGTGTACTCAGCATGGCTGGTGCTATTTGGAACAATTGCATCAGCATCCTTGCTAACATAATGGGTGTCTGGTGTTTGAATCTCAGATGGACTGATGGCTACAGTGATTGGCAGGTAACTCTTTAATGAATTAAAATATTGAATTGGTCTGAGCTGTGTAAAGAGGTAAAACAGAAAGTGGTGGGCTACCACACAGCTGCTCACTCCATCCCCCTGAGCTACATGATATTGGGACAAAACAGGTTAAGAAAGCTCATGGTTTGAGATAAAATACAGTGAGATTGTTTACCATTGACTTTTTTGGGCAAAACAGATTATACTACAGGAAGACTGATGTATGTCAGTATATATTTGAGTAGTGAGAAACAAATACACTAAAACATCCTCCTTCATCCCCTTTCTCCCACAGGATTCCTGTACCATTCTTGAGCAGTGCAGGGAGGCAGGGGAAGTTGCAGCCAGCACACAGTGGTTGCTGGCTGCTCCTCCTTCCTCCTCTCACTTTTGCCATTCCCCAGTGTGGGTTCTCCCAGGGCTGCACTTTTTTTCAGGAATATCCATCTGCAGCAGTGTGGGTCTGTAGTGTGGAGAGTTACTCAGCCATGGAGTATCTCCTCCTCCTCTTGCTCCGACCTCCTATTCCCTCTGTTCTTCCTCAATCTTTTTATTCTCCCCTTTCTCTGGTGTGTTTTTCCCCTTTCTTCAACTAACATTTAGAGTGGCATCACACAGTGGGCTGAGGAGCTTGGCTGTGTTCTGTGCTGTGTCTGTTGGGACCACCGGGAATAGCTGGTGTCCAGTTTGGGGCAGCTCCTGGTCTCTTCCCACAGAGACCACCCTGCACTCCCTGTGCTGCCAGCACCCTGCCTTGAACAACAAATACAAGTATTTATGACCCCAAGTTAGATTAGATGATTTACTGCCTAATGAAATTGTTGTTAACCTCCATTAATCCCACCAAATGCTCATAAGGGCTGGTCATCAGTCTCTTGTGAAGTGTCAGTAATGGGAACAGGAGATTTTAAGTGAGCAAGTGTGTGCAAGATCTGTTTTGGTAGGAAAGTGACTTCCCTTTACAATATTAGGAAAAAACCAGAACTTGGCAACTGGTATAAAAAGTAACATAAAGAGCTGATAAAAGTGTTTCCTGTTTATCGTCTGTTACGAAGTTAAATTTTTATTTGACCTTCAAATACTTAAAAGTTTCTTCTGTGAAGATTAAAGAAGTGTATGAGAGCATTCTCCAGTGTAAAACTTACTCAAAAGAAATAAAGTTCTGTTTAATATCTTTATTGATGATTTGGACGACGGGATTGAGTCCACCATCAGCAAATTTGCAGCTGACACCAAGCTGGGGGTGTGTTGATGTGCTGGAAGGCAGGAGGACTCTGCAGAGGGACCTGGACAAGCTGGATCCATGGGCTGATTCCAAGGGGATGAGCTTCAACCAGGCCAAGTGCCGGGTCCTGCCCTTTGGCCACAACAACCCCGGCAGCCCCAGGGCTGGGACAGAGTGGCTGGAGAGCAGCCAGGCAGGAAGGGACTGGGAGTGTGGAGGGACAGGAGCTGAACAGGAGCCAGAGTGTGCCCAGGGGGACAAGAGGGCCAAGGGCTCCTGGCCTGGCTCAGGATCAGTGGCAGCAGGAGCAGGGCAGGGATTCATGGCCTGCACTCAGCGCTGGGGAGGCCACCCTGGAGTGCTGTGTCCAGCTCTGGGCCCTCAGCTCAGGAAGGACATGGAGGGGCTGGAGCAGGGGCAGAGAAGAGCAGGGAGGGTGGGGAAGGGACTGGAGCACAAGTGCTGTGAGGAGAGGCTGAGGGAGCTGGGGTTGCTGAGCCTGGAGAGGAGGAGGCTCAGGGGAGACCTCAGCACTCTCTGCAGCTCCTGACAGGAGGGGGGAGCCAGGTGGGGGTTGGACTCTGCTCCCAGGCAACCATCAACAAGACAAGAGGGCTCAAGCTCTGCCAGGGGAGGTTGAGGTTGGATAATAGGAAGAAATTCTTTACAGGGAGGGTAATCAGCCATTGGAATGGGCTGCCCAGGGAGGGGATTCTCCGTCCCTGGAGGTGTTTGAGGACAGACTGGATGTGGCAGCAGTGCCATGGTCTGGGAACCATGGCGTTGGATCAAGGGTTACACTTGATGATCTCAGAGGTCTTTTCCCACTTGGCTGACTCTCTGATTCTCTGAAAGACAAACTGCAGCCCAGCCAGAATTATCAAGTCTAATTCTGCCATGTTTTTTTTTACCTAGAATAATGGCCAGACAGACATATATGATAACATATATGAAAACTGATTCAAAGATATATGAAAATGAATTCAAACATGCATGTTAACCTAACTCTGCATATAAGTCTTTCCAGGTCTGAGTAATAAGAAACCACCAAGAAACCATGAATTCAAAACATGTCTTAATTCCATCAACAATTTTTGACACACCCATAAAGGATCATGAGATCATCAGAGCTCTGAAATTGAATTACATCTCATTAATCAGTTTTCCTGTTCCTTTCCAATCTATTTTCTTTATGACAGTTGCAAAAAATAGAGACGACTCGAAGCCCTTTTTTTTTTTTTTTTGATTATTCAGTGTTTTGTTTTCTTAGGAAAAGATTTTAGGTGGTTTATTTTTTTTTTAAAATATAAACACAAAATATTACGTGATGAGCTAATTTTAATGAGATCATGTAACACAGGACTGTAGTTGCTACTTGGAAATGGTAGAGATTGAATGTGGGCTGTTGTAGAAACCCATGCAGTGTCATCAAATACCCATTTAGAACTGAATTTCCTAATGGTGAAGACAGATACCATATAGGCATATAAATTTTTTCTGGCATATGGGTTGCTTCTGAGCCCAAATTTTTCAGTCAGCCACATAAGAAATTCACAGGCTGTTACGATGTCTGTTAAGTCTGTGAATTTGTTTTATAAATAAGGGAAACTTCAAGAAAGACAAGATGCTAAACACCTCTATCTTGCAGTGCTCTTCAGGTAACTGCAGTTGTTAAGGAGGCTTCCAGCACGCAAACATTAGAAAAGGCAACCTGCATGACATTACACTTGCACATCCAGTTTCCAGCAGATGCTTCTAGACCTCAGTAACCACATTTAGCAGAGGTACACCATGAAGCTCAGGGCACAATCCTCCCTGATAGGACACATAGCTCATAAGATTCTTCTTAGATGGGGATGTATTTGCTCTTCTGGCTAAGGTGCTCCTGAGGCTCATGCCTTGCATGTTATCCAGTCCACCTCCTAGCACTGTGATTGTACTGGATACCACATATCAGCAGCTACATAGAGAAGGGGGTTGATGGATGGATTTATTTGCAAATTCCTTGTATGTTTTGTGTGTGAATTTAAGAATTAGTATGATGCTGGTATGTGTATTTTAGCTGTTGGACAGAGTTCCTGCTGCTTTGTTCGTGCACGTTATGCAATAAATTTGCTTTTCCAGGAATAAAAGCTGCATTATAAATAATGTATTTTCTGATACAGGTATGTAGAAAAACTGCTCCGACCTTACTTTTAGATGTGTTTTCTTTAAAAAGTTGTACTTTCTGCACTTCTTTACTGAATCATCCAATTAAATTTTCCTGTGCGTGATATTTCAAAGAGTCATTTTTGCTGTGGTTTTGTTTTTCTGCCAATAATGTTGCTGCAGCCAAGAGCATCTATAGATGTCACCCAAAGGAACTTGAATGAGAAGAGAGGGAAGATGAAGAAGTTTTAATTTCTTCTGTCTGTTCCATCTGGTGTGGCACGTGCTGTCAGTCACAGGACAGAGAAGCCATTCCACGCCACCAGCAACAAGACAGAAATGCTTAGAGGTTCTGATACAGAAAATAAATTAAAAAGGGCTTTTTTTTCCAAGTTATTCTTCTTTGAACAGTGTTCAGTACCACATCTGAGCAGTTCCAGTGAGTGATCTGAATGTTTTCTGTGTCATCTGCGAGGTCTGGGTAGTGTGCAGTGAAGGAATTAGGGGCTGTTACAGCACATGAATACTTTGTCAGTCAACCTGTATATGTATGTATACTTGCATTTTCCTGTCAGTCCTATCTAAACTGATCTTTGAAGTTCAGGGAAATGAGAAGGTTATACTTTCTGGCTATTTTAGCACATGCTGTTTCCAAAAGATCAAATGAAATCTTGTTTTGTATTTCTGATGCACAGAAAGTTTCAGCTAAGCCCTGATATAAGCAAGTACAGACTTGAGGACCCTTTGAAATCATAGAATCATGGAATAGTTTGGGTTGGAAATGATCTGTAAAGATCATGTAGACCAATTATATGATCCAATATATTATATATTATGTATTTTATTATATATATAATTATATTATATATATTATATAATCCAATATAGGATTGCCCCAGTCCCAGGTACAGCCCCCTGCACTTGGTCCTGTTAAACCTCAAAACACTCACATGGGCCAAGTTCTCAAGCTTGTGCAGTTTCTCTGGATGGCACTGCCTCACTCAGACAGCTCGACTGCATCACTCAGCTTGGAGTCACCTGCAGCTTGGCTGAGTGTGCACCCGAGCCCACCCTCTGCAGCACCCATGGAGAAGACACCGAGTGACACTGGTCCCAGCACGGACCCCTGGGGGACACCACTGCTCCCTGGGGTCCATTCAGACACTCAGCTGTTGACCAGCACAGTCTGGATGAGAGCATCCAGCCAATTCCTCATCCCCTGAGCACTCCAACCATCCATGTCCCTCCACATCAGCAGAAGGGTGTTGTGGTGGATCATGGCAAAGGCCTTAGGGAAACCCATGCAGACGACATGAGCAGCCCCTCCCGAGTCCCCTGGTGCAGTCCCTTCAGTCTGCAAGGGCACTGAGGTGTCAGGCAGCACTTGGGGAAGCCAAGTCTGTCTCAGATCACCTCTCTGTGCCTCAGCACAGCTTCCAGAAGCATCTGTTCCATGACATTCCCAGGCACAGAGGTGAGGCTGACATGACAGAAAATCCCAGGGTCCCCTTTTCCACTTTGTTTAAAAATCAGTGCAATGTTTCCCTTCTTCAGTCAGCTGGCGCTTCACCTGACTGCTGTGACTTTTTGAACATCCTGGGGAGTGGCTTGGGGGCTACATCAGCCAGTTCCCTCAGGACTCGGGGGTGCATCTCATCAGGTCCCACAGTATACCTATTTTTTGGTGGGTCAGGTGGTCATGAACCAGATCTTTACTCAGAGCGGGAGGAACTTTTCTCCCCCATTCCTTACCTTGAGTTCCATTTACTCTAGAGGTGTGGAAAGAGAGGTCACCATTGAAGAGTGAGGTAATAAAGTTGTTGAGTGCCTCAGCTTCTTCTCATCTGTTGTTACCAGTTTGCCAGCCTTGCTCATCAGCGGAGTACCCTCTTTCATTGACTTTCCTTTTCTGGCTGACACACCTGTAGAAGCCTTTCTTGTCATTCTTTTCATCCCTTGCCAAGTTCAGCTGCAGCTTCACCTTGGCCTTCCTCACCTCACCTCACCTCACCTCACCTCACCTCACCTCACCTCACCTCACCTCACTAAACAACTGTACTGTGTCCCTACACTCTTCCCAGGTTACCTGTCCTTGCTTCCACTGCCCATGCATTTGCTTCTTTCCCTTTAGTTTGACAGCAGTTCTTTACTCAGTCATGTCTTTACTCAAAGACAATTCCTTTGTCCTTGAGGTGAGTTTCCCATTGAGGTCTTCAGTAACTCCTTGAAGAGATGAAAATTTTCTATCCAAAAGTTCAGGATCCTGACTTTACTTTTCAGCTGACCCTTATCCCCAAGGGCTGTGAATTCCAGTGTGATGGCTGCAGGCTGCCTCTAATCTTTATGTCACCAATTGGCTTTCTCACACTGAAGGACAACAGGTCCAGGAATGCATCCTCTCTGGAAAGGCTTTCTAGGGTCACAGGAGTTTATAGATGGTGCTATTTCTCTGCTTTGTTTACCTGAAATACATAACTATAAATAGGTGTCTCTTAAATCTTTCAATAATGTTGGCAGGTGTGATCCTAAAAAAAAAAGCTGATGTGATTAGAGATTCATTAAGCACGAACATTAGTCTGGTATGGTTATCAAACACAGCAGTATCTAGAACAGACATAAATAACTTTTTATACATTATTAAAATTTCAACAGATATTTTAAAACTGAGGTTTAACAGCTGGAAATTTTCAAGTCTCTTTTGCTCTGTTTCTGTTTGTCTGTCCAGTCCTATTCATCAAAGCAAAACATTTAGCAGGAAGAACAGAGGCACAGACTCTATGGATGTGTAGGGAGACTTCAAATAAATCCTCCCTGGGCATTTTCAGGTAACTTCTTGATTTTGTGATCCATGACCAAGACCTCCCAAAGGCAGGACAGGAGCAGTCTCTACAAATGCAAAATATCAGATTATTTTACCAACCCATCATTCTTAAAATCTGTAAACTTCCAAACCTGTTTCTTTCCTTACCATTTGTTTTTTTCTTTTTTTTTAATGTGTGTGACAATTATAAAATGAAAGATACAATCAGGGGGATGTACACTTTTGTATGACAATAATTTCCTGATAGTTTCACTATCCATCCAGGCACTGGAAGAACCCACCCTTAGCTCCTCCCTGTCATATTCAAAGGGACCATAAAGAACCTGTAAAAATCTTTACTTCTGTAACACTGTTTTGTAAGTTGCAAAGGAGTCATGTATCAGATTTGTTAAAAAGGGAATTTTATTTGTGGGCATTTTTTGGGACCTTGAAGCAGAGAGGAGTGGTGTAATAAGGGACTTAATTTGGTACTGGGAAGCCAACAGCATTAAGCCAACCTCTGGTGAAAATTTTTAAACCACTGGGAAAAGTCCAGCTGACTTTAGTTGGACCAACACTTCTGTGCACACATTTCTCAGTCTCAGAAATGGTTTTCCAGTTGCTTGGCTTGGTTTTGTCTCCATTAGGCAGGATTTCATCTTGCCCTTCCTTGCTCAGGGCTTGCACCCGCTTTGCATACGCTTAGCGCTTACGGTGAGCTGCTCTCCGATGCAGCCAGCCAAAGTGTCAATCCATGCAAAGCAATAGCTGCTTGGTGGAACTGGCATAAGACAGAACGTCAGGCATTAGCAGGAGTGGTGTGAAACCCAAGAGAGCAGGTGCAAAGGTGTTAGGTGTCAGAGGAGATTCACGGGGGCCTTGCTGCTGCAGGAGCTCTCATAAATGTTTTAATAGACAAGGAGGCTAAAGAAGGATATGGACCTATGTTAGGAAACAGGATTATGCAGTTGTGGAGAGGAAAGTGTGTCAGTTGATCCTGCTTTTGACACCGTGCTTCCAAAGCTTACTAATTAATATAGCATCATTTCAAAACTGCTTCATTATCAGAACAAGCCAGCAGCTAATAATAGCAGTCCACTTCACTGGAGATCTGACCTGTGCTACCTCTGTGCTGTGGTGGCAGTGACCTTTCATTTACCTTTCACATGACTTCAACAAAAGAAACATCACCTTTCCCAGTCTGATTTTTTTTTGTTATAATAGGAAATGACAGAGAAGTAGTTTTACAGCATAAGGGAAGACTTAACGGTGACCAAAGGGGCACATTGTGAACACTCCGACATGGCTGTGTTGTTACAAAACAATGAATCTAATTGTGAAAGAATTCAGTGGTAGCAAACAGCATTTGGTACTGTTCTAGCCCTGCTTTCTCTCAAGACAGTTTGTATTCTCTTTGACTCTAACAGCGAAGTAGGCTTTCAAAATATACGCCCTCCATTCATCAGCAAGAAAATCTGAGGCAGATTTTATGTAACTACTGAAAAGAAGCAGAAAGGAGAACAAATACAGATCACTATCACATTTGCCTCTTTTATCTTGCACAAAAATGTCTGTGGTACCAACGAGCATTGAGCGACAAAAGGGAGTTGTAGGTGAATGGAGAGAAAACACTTTATTTGTTTTTCCATGAAGTGCAGGTAATGAGAGGTGCCGTTTATTCTGTAAGAAGAATCAAGTTGGAGAGTATAACTGAAGTTAATGGATTTTGTTCGTTAGTGAACGTATTCCTATCAGTAGTTACATAATTATAGGTAGGCACGTGATTGATCAACTTCACAGCTGTAAAAAACACTTCGTAAAAGCCTGACTGTGATTTTTATTCATCATCATTGATCGGTGGGAAAGGCACAAAGACAAGAGACAGCCAGATCAGCTGAAAGCAGACATCATACCATTTTTTTTCCTCACATTAAAATCAGGTGAGTTCTCTGCCTTAGTAGCACTGGGCAAAAGAGCATAGAATTATACCCAGTGTTAAGTGGAAGTGATGCCGAGGGCGCAAGAGAACTCAGAGGAGGTTATGTCCCAGTGGCTCCTGCTTTTCTTGTTGAAGAGGTGCCAGCTGACAAACCTGGGCCTCTGCCATTCTTTCAGACTTCAGTACAAAGTGTGATGAGTTTCAGGTTAAGAAGTGAATGCCTGGAAAGCTCAGAACAAATGAAAAAACCAGAGATGTTTCTTCAGCTGCTGTGTAGCCACCAAATTCACTACTATTATGACTTGTCACAGAGCTAGCTGTCTACTACTGATGGAGTTTAGGAGATGTGTAATTACGCAATACACAATAATAAAAACAAAATTGCCAAAGGGTATGGAAAGGTTAAAGTAACTTCATGGTTTGTGATGTAAACGCAGCTTTGCAAGAATAAGATTTTCAGACTTCCCTTATCTTTTACTTTGCAAAATTGATCCTGGTCTTTTTTGTTTCTTCCTATCTATTTTTAATTGGGATAAGTTTTAATTGATTCCCCATCACCTGCATTACTCTAGCCACATCAGACCATTGCTTTCTGGGTTACTCTGAGGTCTGCCAAATTCTGTGACTCAGAGTTTGATGCTCCATGCATCAGTTTACACGTGCAGTGTGGATGTTTGGGATATGTGGCCAGTGCCATATTTTTTCACCTTATTTGGTGATTTTCTGTGTTTCTGTTCACTTTCTCCCCTTTGCCTGTGTTGACTATTAATGGTGCTGAAACTGCACAGCAGAGCTCTCTTAATGTGTTTTTTACAGCACAGCATTACAGAGATTTGTTTGCAGCACTATGTGCTCTGGTAAGATAATGTTTGTACAGTAATACACTGCTAAATTGCAGATCTGCTTTATAAAAAATTCAACTTTTAGAATCTTTCACATTTGAAAAATGAATAAGCAAGCTGAACATAGTGTTCAGTATTATTCTGCTAGAACATCAGTGAGGTGTTTGTGTCCTATTCTGAGGCTGAAAAAATTTGAGCTGTGCTTGTTTGAACTTTGGCCATAGAAATAGAGGTTTTCATTATTTTTGTAAATGTCAGTTTCCTCAGAATCCTTTGAAGTTCTTAAATTGAAAAAACATACTACTGAAAATTCTCTGGTCTAATCGTGTAGAAGTTTTACTGTATTGAGAGTTGCAGTCCTTTTTGGTTATGTTGCTTTTGTGAGCAACATTATAAAGGAAGAATGCAACATGAATTTATCATTTCTTGTCAATTGTTAATCTGTACAGTTTTTCCTAATCTTGATTTAGGTCCTTCAAAACTACTGCAATACTATCCCCTCCCCACTCCCCCCCAAAAAATAAAAAAAGTAACAAAAATAAAAAAATCTTTCCATTCTGTTGTTGTCCGTTATTCTCATCTGAATCCCATGTGCTGTTATAATTTACCTTGAGAAAAACTGGCAAATATGGTGTTTTTTATGTAGTGCACAATCGTTTTATTTACTAATTTGGGGTTAATTATTGCATACCACGTATAACCAACTATTTATTTGCCTTTTTTGACCAGTGGTGCATCCTGAACACAAGACTTTCATGGATTTATTTTTTCATCTTTCTGTCTTTTGCCTGGTTTCTGTCTGTTTAAGAAGTGTGGTTTAGCTGACTGTTCTTGCATTAGCTTGTACTTCTCCATATGAGATTTTATTTGCACTTGTGAAAATCTTCACCGTTTTAGACACATGCTATTAATGGTAAATGTTACTCCTTCTCTGTTTTTGTTCAGTAGGTCATATTTTCCTTAGCCATGTTAATATTTGTATATGCTCAAAGCATTACACAGGTATTTGTAAAATGTCATGGCCACAGAAAATTTTACCTGACATTGCATACAACATAACAAATATGCACAAGATTTTTGTTGTTTACTATTAAAAATTACTATGGCAATATATATCTCCAGCAGCAATAAGCAAAGATAAGTTGCTTGGACTCAATCAGAAGGGAACTGAGTAGTAAAACAGCTATTTGTTACCTATTTATTTTGATAAAGGGCATAGAAGTAAAAGTGTCTGAGCTTACACTGTTTCAGTACCGTGAAACCTCTTTCTACACAATTTATCTTCTGAGCAACTGTGCTGGGACAGTCCAGATGACTGATTTTGTTAGGCATATTCTTCTTGTTGTTTAAGGGACACGGGACAACATTTAGCATTCCAGGGAGCATTGTGGAAATTTGTGCCTACTGGGCTACTCTGAGCTGATGGAAGAGTTGCTGACATAATTTAGGCCTAGGAGCTTCCCAGAAATATAGGAGCCTGGCAGACACACTCTGTGCAGGCATTTATTTTTGTTTTCTTAAAAAGACCATTTCAGCAAGTGAACATCGGAAAAAAAAGCACAACAAAACGAAAAACCCAAGACAAGGAAAATTTGAGGGCGTTCCAGTAAAAAAGCAGGTGGGGTTTGTAGGCTTGCTGTGGGGGAGCACCAAAGACCACATGCCTGGGTGGGATTCCTGGAGGGCTCCAATGTGCCTGTACCAGATCTCCACAAATTTCACAGAAGGGGAATTCTTCCTTTAAAATCCCTCTTGAAAGCCCAGCTGCCTTGCAAGCTTTCTTAAGTACGTGTATGAATAAGTATTCAGTTATTATTTTATTAGCAGACACAAAAAGAACAGCAATAATTTAATAGCTTAAATTAGTCTAATAATGCTCTAAGGTTTCAGTTGGTCACAAAATAGCAACAAAACACTATAACCTGTAATAACTCACAGCCTTGTGCTCTTAATTGCACCAACAAGTTCTTAGAAGGTAGTCAGAGGTCTATTCTTGTCCAGATCAGGAAAAGACCTCTCGAATGTCTGATTATTTTACCAATACTAGTTTTATTTCCATTTTTTTTTTTTCACATTTGTGTCAAAGCAAGGCATAAAACTTCCTAGAAATACCGTTACAACATAGAGAGAAAAACATCCTTTGGGAAAAGATGGAAATTTTGCAACAATTTTCTCTGCTAGAAAAGGTCCAATTCCAGACCAGGTATGCCACGGTGTGCAGAGCAGTCTTATCTCCACTTCGAATTTCCCGGATCTGAGGAATTTTCTTTATGAAACCCCTGCTTCAAGATAAGGCAAATCCAGCTCCAAGTTGCAGAGTTCTGCTAGTAGACAACTGTAGTATTTGTCACACTCCTCTAGTTCACAGCTCCACAACAGGCATTTTGAGCTGAATTTCAGTGAAGTTGCTCTGTGCCAAGAAAGACAAAAAGAATTTCTACCATTTCTGTTTGCAAACAAACAAACAAACAAAACCCATGGAGATGCTTATTCTTGGTATCAGCTCATCACAAACCTTCTGACCTCTGCTACTGGAGTCAAAATGTCCTCTTTTCCCCTCAATATTTTGTCTTCCACCTTATTTATAAGCAAGCTGATTTCTGGCTGGCATTACGTGAAAATCTTGTTTCTAAGTTTATCAGGCTATCTCTGTTCTGTTCAGTCTGGTGTAGAATGTAGATTGTTGTCAGCCTCCATATAATGTGGTGAAATAATCCCATCATCAACCATAAAAATTGTGTTATTTTAGCCATAGAACCACATTCTTAATTTTATTGGAATGTTTCTCTTGCACATTTTTTCCAATTATTTATTTTGCATCTGTCAGTCTTATATCATTACCTGGTCCTCTTCTGCTGATTTTACCTCTTCAAACATACTTGACAATTTTTTTTTCTTTCAAGTGAATGTTTACTATTTTATCAATGTAAAACAAAAACAAAAGTCAGTATGTTACAATTCTTTATTTTAGCTGTCATCTTTGCTTATAATATCTTTTTTAAGTTGCTACAGAATAAACATCCTTATCTTTTGGGTGTTTTTCCCACGCCACATTTTGGAAAACAATGATTTATTCTGGGTTTCAGAATAAGCTTAAATGAACACACTCAGTTTTTTATATCAGAAAGGTAACTGCACAGGCTACAGTGTCCTGTCATGGCAAACCAGAATTGTTGTACATGTTGAAGTGGTAATTAGGATGGCACCATCTGAATAGCATCCCTTCAATTGCTATTCGTTTTGGAGCAGAAATTAAAAATGTTTTTGGCTTTGTCTATGTTGTGAAAGTGAGCAGTTTTGGTCATCCCATGGTATGGGACAGAATATACCTTAAAAAAGGGTTTTTTGATAGATTCAAGGACAGTTTGTCTCCAAACAGTCTGGAGAGGTCAGCTGATGCCCATTGCTACTAACATTGCTGTTCTTCCTCTCCTGGTGGTTTTAATTAAAACAAACGATGAGTATGTTCCCAAAGTGAGCTACTGGATCTGTTTAAGTTGATGTGAAATGTGTAACTGACTTTTTGGGGGAGCCTAGTTTTCATTTCTGATGTGTGTCCTTAATTTACAAGTTTTGGAGATTTGGAGATGAGACGACTTCATGATGGCGAAATGCAATAATGTATGCAGACTGTGTGTAGCTGCAGCAGTAATGCTATGAAAATTTAATGCAACTAATCAACATAAATTTATTTTTTTAGACAGCAGGCTCGTTTTGGTTTCAGCCCAGGAAATCATTAATTGGGTACTTAATTTCATGCGCTTGCCTGTTGGCTTGGAACAACAGCTATACTTAGATTTAAACACATGATCCACATTCTTATGGATTTTAACTGTGTGATGACAGCCCTGCTCTCATTGCTCTATGATCACCTGTGATCACCTGTGATCACCTTGTCACTGTGTTCAGTGAGTTAATGAGGTGCTGGGTCCCAAATTGTGTTATTTGGGAGGTAACATATGTTTTGGAAGGCAGTGTAAGTGATAACCTATACTGCTGAAGTGGTACAAATTGTCTTTGACTTCACTGAGTTTGAAATTTCAGGGCAAAAGCAGATTTGTAGTGCATGGATAGACATTTCTGGGTCAATCCCTTGTAGGTCTTGTCATAATTAACTTCGTTGGGTTGCTGTTTCTGTTGCAGAGTGTTTAAATGTAACTGAAATGGTATGAATATGGTATTTGACACAACTTTATTCCTCTTAATTTGTTGGTGCTAAGTAGAAGGCAACCTGTGAGAAACTGTCATCCAACCTTATCAGTAAATTCCTTTCATAGCAAAAAAGCAGAACAAAAATAAAACCACACCTGTTAATCCAATAGTTGCTCCGCCCAGGACATGGTGTCCTTTTCTTTCAGCTGAAGGTTTAAACTGCCAGAGGGAAGGAAAAGCAGAGGAGCTTTACAGGTTATCTGAATTATTTCTACAAATAAAACTATGAGGATAGGTAAAACAGGCGAGTTTGTCAAATAAAAATGGCAAGAATGACTAAACATAGGTACCACAATAAGTGTGCCCAGGTAGCCAGACTATTAAATATAGTTTTTATGAGGGAGACATGCTTGTTTGAAAATGAAATGTTATAAAAAGTTGCAAGAATCAATCAGTTCTTCAAGAAGAAATGGAATACACAGGGTTTCCTTTAGGAAATTTAATATACAGCTGCCATTATTTCCAATACACTGTCACAGGTACTTGTTGGTAACACCTCAGAAACAGACTAAATTAAAAATTCCATTAAGTTTCAACATACTATGCAAGATGGACAGGTTTTATTAAATATTACCCCAAAAGAACAGGTGCTGAGGGCTTGCAGCATACACAGTGCAATCATGGCTCCATGTATTCTGTGGCATGGTGAACCAAAATTTGCATCAATGGAGTCCACGACCTTATATTTTGTTGGTACCTTTTTATGGGAATAAAAACTCCTGAAATACGTATGTTTTAATCTAATCAATGTTAAAGTATTAAAATAATATCTTTTCCATGTTATACCAAAAATGGAAGAAACAACTGTGTTTCTCACAAAAAAATATTGCTACGTTAGCATTGCTTATAATATTTAATTCAATAAAACAGTGTTAGGAAAATGTGTAAGACCAATTACTGCTGCTGAAGAAATATAATATTACCATCTAGAGTTAATGTTAGAAAGTTGTTTAAGTGTGAAAGATGACTGCATGTGAAAGCAAAGTGTTTAGGAACTTGGGTGAACAGTAATGCCAGTTTATTTTAACAAACATCTGCTGCTTTGTGTCTAGAGAAGGTGGCTTTTCTTCTTTGGGGATGGTTTGAGAGTATTTTGGTGTTTAAGCCCCTGGGATATTGCTTTAATTCTGTGCCTGCAATATATTTTTGTGGGGTGAGCTTGTTCAAAAAATGTATCAGCAGTTTTAGCAAATTGTTCTGAGTTCAAATCGCTCAGGGAAACTTGAAATATTTGCTTGGGATTTGAAACCGTGATGGTAATTTGAAACCACAAAGTATAAAGATGGTGCCAATTATTTCCTATGTTCTTTTGCTGCTAGGATCTAGGACAGTCACTGTGCTTTCCCTGTTCAAAAGGAGGTTCTGCTTTGTTGGGAAAAAAGATTCAGTATGGAAAATTTACATTGTGGGAGTAAGTGTTCATTGCTAGGAGTCAGTCCTCGAAAAGACAAAGTGGTTTGGAAGTGAGAAGTGTGCTTGCTTGCTTGCTCTGGATCCACAGTGAGACATGCTCAGAGTGATGCCTCGCCTGCTCTAGGGCTGTTTTAAGACAGTGTGGGGAGATTTTGAAATTATGCCTTTGACTTGAGGAACTCTGAACCCCTATTACGTTTCCAAAAGATAAACTTAACCATGTAGCCACCTGTAACAGAATAGCTCCAGAATATGTCCCTGAAAATATTTCTCCAATGTTAAGATTTTGCAGTTACATGAGGTTATAACTTGGGAAAACAAGCAAGCAAATAAAGAACACAAAGCCCCAAAGAATCCAATAACCTACACCCCACAAACAAAAAAAATACACCACCAAAGAACCTCAAACCAAACTGGCTCTGACACGACACCAAGCTGTGAATGAGAAAGTGTTACATAGCAATGGTCAAATTAAGATGAAAGTCTCCCAGTATTACAGTAAGAAGGACTTTGAACAGAAAATATAAAAAGCAATTAGTAAATACTAATAAAGAAAATAATTTTCATTTATTTAGGATGTTTTTCATTACTTTTTGATTTTTTTCACTTATTTTCTGCTGTTGCATGCATTCTGTTTATTTTGGAAGTGGAAAATGTATTTGTTTGGGGGTTTTTGTTCCTCCTTATTTTCTACATTCTAAGATACCTTCAGCAAAGGACAAGGAATTTTTTTTGCTACTTTTTCTTCTGTGTCAGGATCTGTAGAGCTGGGTGGTGATGGTGACATATGATTAGAAGCTCAGAAATATAATTTCCATCATAAACTACTTTTTTTGGTTAACATTTATACTCCTTTGATATTCACTTTAGCTATCTGCATGGTTTTATGAACACTGATAATGTGAATAATTGATTCAGTACAGAGAGAACTTCATTTAACACATTAATTTCTTAACCGGGTATATTTTACATTTGTAGTTAACCTTTATTGCACTAAAGGTTTATTACTTAAAAATGTAATTCCTTTGAAAACTACTCAAATAAAAAGCTCTTATTATATATTTAGTTTGCAGTATGGAAGATGTACTGTTAAAGATCTTTGAAAAATAGTGAACCAAATTTTCCGTTGCATTAAATTGGTAGTTTCATTTTCTAATGGTGTCCTAGCAATGCACTCTCAGTGCATAATAGAGTTATAGCAATGGGAATTGATGTAATTTTGATAGGACTTATCAAATCTCTGATTTTAGGAATGGTAACTTGTATTAGTCATATAAATTGTGTTTTGTCACTTCAAAACCAAGTAATTTTCTGGTTCAACTTGTCATCTGAAACTTTAGGGTTTTAAAGAATGAAAATTTCATTGAACCCCCTGGTGATGTTAGATAGGTGATGAACACTTTGGGAATTATTTCTGAACCCCTTTCTCCTATAAAATGATGAGTAAGAGATAAGGCTGGTAAAACACTGAGTAAAAAAATTATAATAAACTCTTATCTTCCTTAGTGCTTTGAGGGGAGTAGAAATGGTTGATGAGTGAAATGTCTTCTTGTATTTGCAAAATTTGGCTAACATAGAGCACTGCTTCTTTCTAGCTAAGCAACCTGAAACAAGTCACAGTTGTGGATGTGTCAGCAAACAAGTTCCATTCTATTCCAATTTGTGTGCTCCGGATGTCGAATTTGCAGTGCTTGGATATCAGCAGCAACAACCTGAAAGATCTCCCAGAAGACATAGACAGGTAGGCTATGGTTTAATTCACTGACAGGTTTATGAACTATCAGGTCATTTAGAAATTAACAAGCTTCCAAGGAACACCATTATTGAAAAACCAAGTGAAAAAAACCCCCCACATGTGGAAATGTATCGGGTATTTTTGCATGTCAACGTTCCATCAGTATTAATGGGCTATGTCAGACAACAGAAACTACTTTTTCTGTCTCACTGATGGCAACCAGTGAACTGGATGAATTTTCTGCTGCTTTCATGGTAATTTATCGTTGTATCTGAGCATTGGTTTTTGGGAAGTTCATGGGGTGTGCTCTGCCCCAGGTCCAGCAAAGGGGACTCACCACGGGGAGCTGGCAGCAGTAACTCTCTGGAGCGTAGATGGGGAGGAGGAAAAGATAAACTAAAACATATTCAGGTTACTGAGACAACCAGTCAAATTTCCTTAGTAAAGTAGAAAAATATTGGTAAGATTAAAAATAGCATTGACAATCCTCCCCTTCTCCTGTGAAGCATACATGCTTGTGCACACACATTCTCTTCCAGTTTAGGGACCCACTAGAACTAGTTTTGAGCAAAACCACACTGATCCTTTCAATGGGACTTGTTAGCCTGAGAAGGCTCTTTTCTTATTCCTGGGCCTGTTTATTCACTCTGGAGTCCTGTGGTGACTTGGTTTACAAAACTTTACACAGCTGTAAGTAAACGAAAAAACTTATTAACTAAAACTTATTAAAAAAAACCCAACAATAATACTCTGGGTTATTTGTTGATCTGGGAATAGAAATCCCTGAGGCAGAAGAAATTTCACAGAAAACTCATTCAGTCTTAACTTTCTCAAGGCCTTTCTTGCTGGGCAAAAAGACTTTTCTCGGACATTGTGTAATCACAGATTATTCTGACGGCAGGGCTGAGGTCTTAATTTGTGTTAGTAATTCACATGCATTAGCTACAAACAGAATAAACCTGCCACTGTTCTCCAGAGAGACTGACCAGCGATTTCATCAACTTCAAAGAGCTTTTAAGAGGGTATTTTTCTTTTATGGAAGGATACCCACTCAATCTAAGGATCATTTTCCTCCTGAGTTGCAGACCTGATACCAAAATACCATAATCAGACACGAAAAAAATGAGGTTTTCTTTGTTTGACTTTGGGTTTTGATTTTTGAGATTCCTTGGGCTCATTTGCATTCCGAAGACTACAAAGGGTCAGGATATGCCCCCCTGTCCCAGTAAACTGATACTCTTATTTGGACTCATGACTGCAGTGCCTGTAGTGCCAAGGAACCTCAGCGAACTACCACAGAAGTAATGTGATTAATAGCGATGTCTGTGATTAATAACAATGTCTGTGATCAATAACTATGATGCCTTACTTAATATCTTCCTCTGAGTTCAAATGGACCATGTGGACCAGACAAGTGATAGCCTGCAGCAGTGTTTCAGGAATGGACCCTTGCAGTCCAAAGAGACAAACTTTTTTCATCAATTTGCTACTTGCTTTTTTCGTCAATTTGCTTTTTGTCTTCTGCCTACTCCAAGGAATAAATGCAGAGCCACAAATTTCTATCACATTAGGAGAAGCTAGGGGAAAATAAAGCAAAAATTCCTCCATGAAACACTGTCTCTGAATTGATTTCAGTGGGACAGCTTGGAAGAGTCTTATGACTAGGAGCTAGTCTTTATCTTGCTCCCCACAGTACTAATTACTGAAAAACAATAGATGGGGACTTACTGCCTGGCACAGACGTACCTAGTTCACAGAAACCAGCACATGGCCAAAGCTGTGAGCTGATGAGCTATATTTTTCATTAGTTCCAGGGTGCACATGATGAGGCTTTATATCATGTTCTGTCAACATCTTCTGTATGAAAGCACAGTAAATTTTGTAACCTTTTATCTTGAGTATGCTCTTGATTACTTGTCAGAGGTGCGCTATTAATATCTATAATGTTGAACCATGACTGGAGATTTCCATTAAAGTTGATGAAAATCTGTGAAAGTGGGGCTTGAGTGATTTTTTTTGAGAAGCCGAAGACGTTGCACGTAATTGATCCTATTATACACAAGATTAAGTCAGTATTGCTGTTTTGGATAGATGCTCCTGCCTGAAAAAAGTATTTTAAGTCATCTTTATCTTTTATATCTTTACAGGTTAGATCAATTGCAGACACTTCTCTTACAGAAAAACAAGCTGACTTATCTTCCACGAGCTCTTGTCAATATGCCAAAGCTCAGTTTGCTGGTTGTCAGTGGTGATGACCTGGTCGAGATACCAACAGCCATCTGTGAGTCTACCACAGGCTTGAAGTAAGTAAAAGTGAGAGAGAAAGGGAAAACGTTCTTAAGAAAATTAGGTACAGGCACCTAAGAGAAATACTTTCGTGGGCATCAGTTTCCACAAATTCTGACCCAGTTAATATCAGAGCGGTAAAGGGGGCACTACAAAAACTGGAAATTATTAAAGGATCTGCACCTTTCTGATTTTCACCTGCCTGTTACCTGCATGGTGAATCTGTCTAAGCTGCTATTCTTGGGCAGATGGGGTCGTAGCAGCTGTCTCAGAGGAGGGCCAGTAGCCTGGCAGCTGGCTGTTGATAAGCTCAGTGCTGCCAAAAGCATCTTGCTGGGAGAGGGACACGTGGATAGTAAAAGGTTAAATAAGGCCACGAGATTTTAGAAGTTCTTTGCTGTGAAGTGCCACCTTATTGCTGCACACTAAGGATGAGACTAGGAGGCCTTTTACTCTGCAGCTGTGGTGGTCACGCTGGGGAGGGGACACAGCTGGAGCAGTTGACCCCAGCTGACCCATAGGGTGTCATACCCAAAGCCAAGAGAAAGGAGAGTGAAGGTTGGCCACTTGTTATTAAGTTTTTTTTGTCTTCCAAGGAAACCAGCTACATAAACTGAACCTCTGCTTCCCAGGAAGTGGCTAGACATCACCTGCTGAGAAGTAGGGAATGGGGTTTTTGCTTTGCTTTGCTTTGCTCTCGTGCATAGCTTCTATTTTTCTCATTAAGCTCTCTCAACTTACAACCTTTTCATCTGCTGTTTTCCACTTGCCTTGCTGAGGAGTGGGAGAGAGAGAGAGAGAGCTGCTTGGTGGGCACCTGGCCAGCCAAAGTCAGCTGATCACAGACCCACAGCAATCCATGAGCTTTTGGAAAGCTGTATGATTTGCTGAAACATTTGTTCATTTGAAAGCAACAATTTTGTTGATTTTTTTTCCTTTCTTGGAGCGAAAATCAGAGATTTTCAGAATGCAGTGCACTTAAGTTGGACATTGAGCAAGTTGTTTATGTAACCACCTAGTTTTTCATGTGCAACATGCACCTTCAGGAAGCTGGCAAATGCAACGTAATGCAAGTCCAGGCATGCGTTGTAAAAGAGAATTATTAATTATTAATGTAATAACAATAACAAATTATTATTATCAACCAAATTATTAATAACAACCAAAAATAATAATTATTAATGTAATAACAACAGAAATGGAAGTATTGTTGCCTAAGTGATACCAGCAAAATTCCAGATTGCCAGGCAATGTTGTTAGGATGGAGTTTGTATTGCTTATCAACAGATGTGAGATTACAGTGTAGTCTGTCAGAAGTTCCATAATAAAGAAATGTACCTATTATTACAAAGAATGATTTATGTAGGTAGTTCTGATCATATTTATATGGAAATTGGAGTATAGAGAAGTACCATTTGAAATCTGTGTTTCCAATAATAGGTGTATCCTAACAATGCCACAATGCCAATTTGAGCTGATGTTCTTTACACTTCTCCTTCTGGCTCCAGTAGCAATTTCTGCAATGTCATTCATGTTGACCGGTGATGTTCAGCAGCCTGTAGCATATTCTCTTCTGTTAATCTCTGCCTAGATTTGTAAGTCTCAGGAGTGGTCCAGCTGAAACGATTGTATGTGAAGACACTGAAGAAATTATAGAAAGTGAACGCGAACGTGAGCAAGTTGAGAAAGAGTTTATGAAGGCATACATTGACGACCTAAAGGAAAGGGGTATGTGTTAACTTGCTTCCTGCTACCTTGGATATAAGTGCAGACACCTCTTGGGAACATTTATTTTTGAGAGTACAAGCCATAAATCCTTAAACTGCAGTTGTCTGTTATGGTGTTGAATGAGACTGATAGTAAAAATGCCAAGTGTGTTTTGTTAAAAGATTGGGCTCTAACTAGGAAACTTGATACTGAAGCAACATGTAGAAACTTAATTGTTTGTTTGTACATGCATTAACCTTAATTCACTAGTAATGTATACAAAGATTATTCTCATTCCCTAGATTTAATTACCTCACTTGGGATTAGCATTAGTGATGTCAAATTCCTGAAATGCTTCTCCTCCTCAAAGAGAAGCATATTATAGATATATATGAAAGGGTCTTTGTACTAGCAGAACATTCTTTAACAATATTATCTGTGTCAGGGAAATGATTGTTTAACTGCTGTACAATCAGAGTAAAATCTCTGCTTTTGTCTTTATTGCATATCACCTGAAGCTTTGCATATTGCTTCATTTTGCTACTTTGTCTTACATTTACCATCATTAAGAAACTGTTGATTTCTTGAGTCTTTAGTAAAATGTTAGGAGACAAAGGGGAAGTTTCCTGTGAGCCAGAATACCCTGTAGACTCTGTTTTAATCCCTTTGAGAGTTTGTGTGTAGAAATGACATTTGTGGAATGAATATTTTGGTATCTTTTCATTCCTTGCAGATCATTTAAGTGATCTGTGCAGTGGTCCTATGAGACCTGGCGAAAGAGAAATATGAAGAAAGGCCACAGGATGTGGCTTCAGAATTGTTTTCATGTTCTGATACTGGACTTTTTTCCCCTTAATGTCCATGATCTGAGCACTGGAGTATTCCTGCTATCTGTTTCTAAAGTGAAGTCTGCTATAGAATCTGCCAGATTCCAACACTGGTGACAGTGGTGGTTAAAAATGGAGGGAAGAAAAGAATGGTCATAATTTGGGCTTTAGAGACAGTCATAAAATACGTAGTGGTGGAGTTGTATTTACATGCTCATGACATGTGAAGTTTTCCTGGCTGCCTGAAACTTGCATTTGGACCTACGGAGAACAGGCCAGTCCATGCTCCTTTGGGGCGAGGCAGCTCAGGGACACACAAGACAAAACTTACCTCCACGCTTTTTATGATGAGTTTGGATCATGGATCACTCTTGTATTTCATGCTTCTGGACTTCTCTGCCATGGATTAAGCCAACACCTGCTTTTGAAAAGCAGACTGGAGAAGGAACAGCTCGTGCAAAATACAAACCAGCAGAATTTCTGAAAGATAGCACAGAGATCATTTGTAGAGTACCTTTGAAGTAAAACCAAGCCCAGCTGTTTCTAGTTAAGGGTTTCATTTATTTGTGCTGGATTACACAGCTAAAATCTGAGATGTATTTCTTTTTTCTCTTTTCCACAGAGTCTGCTCCTTCCTACACTACGAAAGTATTACTCAGTCTTCAGCTCTGAAGATCAAAATCACTCTAAATCACCAGTGAATGTCTGGAGAATCCTCTTTTTATCCACCTGAATAGTAAACACTGGAAAATATAGATGACCAGAATTACATAAAAATCATAACGAATTATTTATTTGTTACTGTAGTTGTTCCCACTAAATACAGGTAAAAACAAAGGGCAGCAGAGCTTTCATAAGATGCTGTTTCACGTTTTAAGTCAACATATTTATTTTCAAGTTAAACAGCAATAGTCGCTAATTTGCATACAGACCTGCTAAAAGCGAATATTCACCCAAATAAAATACAAACAGGCATAGATGAAAGATGGAGACATTTTATGTTGTAGCTGAAGCAGTGGAACATAAAACATGATCTTAAAAAGAGATCTGATTTTGTAAGAGGGGATAATTTAGAAAATTATTTTCTAATTCCGAAAAATGAATGTAATCTGTTGTTTTTTTTAAGACCAAATAACACATTTACTTATTTTCAATACTCAAAGTGAGAAAACACCCACAGTATTTGCATTTACTTTCTGTTCTGCAAGAAAATTGTCCTTCTTGGGATTTTCAGCTAACTTTTTAAAGCTTAAGCAACTTTTTGTATAGAAGGTTGTTGCAGTTTTCCTGCCTTTTTTTTTTTCCCCAGCATACTATAAGATTTTACCTGCTTGCAAATTCAAGTACTAATGTAACTGAAACTTCTGTGCTAAGCAGTCTTATACTAGTGTATTAAATAAGATTTTAAGGACTAAGCAGTATGAGCTAATGCTATCACTAAAATGATGATAAAGGTCTTCTATTAATGGTTTCAGATTACAGGATTTTGTGGACATTTATTGGAATTTTTCAAGTTGTGTAAAAATAAGTTTGCTGGTAAAAAGTTATGTTGCTTGCTGTTTAATAATCTGTTTATATATAATTATCTAAGTGTATATAGTGTAGGCCTTCAGAAACCTAGTTTTACATGTACTTTTTGTTTAATAAATCAATACTTTTTAATCTGAGAATTTACATGGTCCTAAGCTTATGAGCGCAGCTAAGTAAACTGATATTTACATCTTGTGGGTTTTTTTTTGTTATAGATGAGGTATTTTCAGCTTTGTGCAGTAGAATGCCACCTAACTCAGTCCAATTTAAAAAACAAAGCAATGAAGGATATGCTCGTCAGACTTCCACCTAGAAAAAAAATATACTGATTTTGCTGTTTTCTTTTTAACATTCTAGCATTCAATCTTTTAAAAGGAGAGAATAGGTGTGTTATTTATTCCAGTTGCAAACTTCTGCAGTTACATTACTATTTAAATGAAACCCACTCAAATAATTGGCCTCTAAGTGTTTAAGCAGATCTTAAACAAGTTCTGATTTAAGGGAAAGTTAAAAAACTATAAGCAAAATTTACATTGGTCTTAAAATCATAGAAGATAATTCTTTAAATTATTATTAGATAATGAAATAGGACAAAATGGTAGCAATTAAAGTGGGCTTAGAGAAATAAGGCTATGTGAAACTACCCTACCAAATCTTTTTCTATTGAAATTATACATTTGGTTGGTCAAGTATGGATATTCGTGTAATAAACTTCTGTAAGACATCTGTTTTGATATTGCCTGAAATTATATTTCTAGAATTCTGTCATAGTCTAATATCCACTAAAAAATTATAGGAATGGAAATCACAAGCTCTGTGCTTATAGAATTGGGATGGACATTATGGGAGTTCCAGCTTTACAAACAACTAGGGATGCAGACATAGCTAACAACCAAAAATGTTAGTGCAAATTCTAGTATCAGAATTGTTGGATATTTAAACAGAAAGTACTTGAATAGAGACACTGTGTAAGTACTTATTTAGCATTGCAGATAATCTTACTGAAGAGATTTTTGCTGTTCAGAGGTAAGAGTGGTGCAGATAAACTGGGGGACAGTCAGAAGAAACAAATAACATAAAACCCACGCATTTTTAACTCGATGGGACAGTGGTGTTCACAAGTCCATTTGCTTGTCAATATTTACCCATGCAAAATCACTCTCTCAACCCAGGATTTTTTAATGTGGCAGCAAACTTAAGGCAGAAGGCTAAAACTTGAACTGAAATATCTGAACTAGAAACAGAAGCTCTGTTTTTCAGTAAAAGTAACCATGAGACAACTTACAAAAGACTCATAAATTCTCAGCCACTAGCAACCTTTAAGTTCAGCTTAGCACTTGCCTAAAAAAAGATTCTGTAACATTTAAGTCATGTAAAATACAAGGCCAGTGGTGCACAGGGGATCCAGACAGGGCTCTCCAACTTGACTTTGGACACCTGTGAATCTAATTTTCATGGAATAACAGATCAGTTTCAGTTGGAAGAGGCATTCAAAGATCATCTACCCCAACCCCACTGTCACAGGCAGGGACATCTTTTACTGGGCCTGGTTTTGCAAAGCCCAGTCCAAGCTGACAATTCACACTTCCCATGATGAGACATCCACAAGTCATTAACCTTGTAAAGGATTTCTTCCTTAGATCCAATTTAGAACTAATTCTACCCTCTTTCAGTTTCAAACTGTTACCCTTTGTCCTGTCACTACAAAGCTGAGAGCTTTTATTCCGAGCTCTGGCAGAACATTACTTCCTCAGATCTTACCCACAGAAGAAAAAGGGTATTTTTATCTCAGAATTTGTTAAATGCCTCTGTTTAAGGGGAAGATGAACTGTCTCTATTACACCTAAGACGTCCAGTGGGTACTGCCAGCTATTACTGAAAGTCCTAATTTCAACATAATTGCCTTTGAGTTCTACTTCTATGTCCTTTACAATGAAAATACTATAAGAACATACTCATAACATAATTTTAAATATAACTGTATTAGTGCCATTCACCACAGTAAGAAATCTGTATGTCAAAAGATACCTAATTTTGAATTAGATCTAATTTTATTGCTTTTCTATGCAACCTCTGTTTTACTAGGAATTGTGTTTTAAACCATTATCTTTCACTAGAAAACAACACCACCAGAGAAGAGATTTCTGTTATTGGCATGATTCATACTTTCTTTTTTGATTTTTGAGAATGAACAATCTTATGAATGAGAGGAATTTTGTGTGCCAATGGAAATTTCTGCTGTTTACAAATTTATGATGCCAAATACTTACATTCCTAAAGGAAAGAAATAGGTTTTTTAGTTCTGCACTGCACTGCCTACAGCAGTTTGAACACTACACTTCCTAAAACTCAGTACTTTGTTCTGCTTTGCAAGTAGCTGCTATTTCAAAGTGGAAAGATTGTGAGCAATTGAAATATGTCTTCCAGAATACACGTCAGCTCAGTGTGCAAAAGTAAATCAAATAATTGCTTTTAATGGTTTTCTTTTTCCTTGATCTACATTGTGGCCTTGTTTTTAAGAACAGGTAAGTATAGTCTAGGAAATACCTGTAAATTTAATTAATGGATGCCTAAGAATAACATAATCTTCCAACAGATATTGGCATAAAATTTACAGTTAACACTGGACAATATACTCTTTTCAACGTGGCCTTGAACATTTTCAGGGATGGGGCATCCAGAGCTTCTCTGGGCAAGCTGCTGCAGTGCCTCACTACACTCTGAGTAAAGAATTTCTTATAATACCTAATTTAAATTATTCTAAAGACTAAAATGCTTCCCCCCTTGACCTATCACTATCAGTCAGCATAAAAAGCAGCTCTCCTTTTTTTTCTGTGAGTACTGGAAGGCTGCAATAAGATCTGCCCAGAGTCCTCTCTGCTCTAGGCTGCACAACCCCAGCTCTCTCAGCCTGTCTTCGTAGGAGAGGTGCTCCAGCCCTCTGCTTGTCCTCACAGCCCTCTCTAGCAGGTCCATGTCTTTCCTGTGCTGAAGATGCCAGAGCTGGTTGCTGCACTTAGGACGGGATCTCACCAGGACAAAGCTGAGGGACACCACTTGTCACCAGCTCCACCTGGACACTGACTACATCTCTCTGGCTGCATCCAGCAGCCACTTGCTTGCAAATCAAAAAATCCATGTCCAATTTGAAGACAATTATTTCACTTTTTCTCCAGTCTGGAGGCAAAGATGTTGGGTGGGACTATGCCAAGGGGCTTGGAGAAGTCTAGACAGACGACATTGGTTGATCTTTGCTTGTTGACTGTTGCAGCCACTCCATCCTAGAAGCCCACCAGACTGGCCAAACCTGATCTGCCCTTATTAAAGCCCAGCTGGCTGCCTCAGAACATGTCCTTGTCTTTTATGTGCCTTAGCATAACTTCGAGGAGGGTCTGTTCCAGGATCTTCCCAGAGAGAAGTGAGGGTCATCAGTCTACAGTTCCCTGGGTCTCCCTTTCTCCCCCTTTTAAAAAATAGTAGTCATGTTTCCTTTTTTCCAGTCATTGGAGACTTCACCTGACCACCATGACTTTTCAAATATGATGGGGAAGTGCCTGCCAGCAACACCAGAGTGTATCCTCAGGATCCCTGGATGCATCAAGTGGTCTCAAAGCTGCTTTTCACTGGCCAGTGTGAAGGACTTCACTCCCCCAAATCCACCTAGATGGCTGGGGACTTCAGAGACATGGGAAGCCTGGTGATCAGTGAAGACTGAGGTGAAGAACTCAATGAATACTCCGTCCTTTCCCATATCTGTTGATATCAATTCTCCCTTCTCATTTGTGACAGCAGCTCGGTCACAGTCTTCTGCTTTCACCATGATTTCCAACTCCTGATGCTTGTTACCCGTGCTGCATGCAGTGGTGTAGAGGCACTTCATCTGGGCTATTGACCTCTTCACCTTTTGGGAGGAGCCTTTCCTAACTCTTTGGGGATGATTTACAGGTGTTTCCTTGCTGCTTCCTGGAAGTGCTCTTGTTTCCTTGTCCCTCTCTGACACTTGGAAATCCATCCCCTTCCCCTGCTGAATGTAGTTTAGAGCTCTGCTAAGAAGTCCAACCATCTTCCTTCCCAGAACATGCTCACACCCAGGCAGGTGATCCCCATCTAGTACCAATGCCTGGTCTTTTGAAGGTGCACCCCAGACTGCAGAACCCCAAACTCTGAGCATGGCATGAGCCATGCAGTCAATAATTCACTTGATCCATTCCTCCCCTTATTCCTTGGTTCCAGTCCCCATCTGGGAGCACAGAGGATACAATACCTCTGTTTCCAATCCCTTCAACACCTTCCTGAGGGATGTGAAGCCCCTTTTGATACTTTGCAGCCTCCTTCTTGCAGCATCATTCAACTCTGTGTGAAAGAGCAGGAGTGGATAAAAGTCCTCTGGTTTTACCTGGCTTGGCAGCCTCTTTGTGACATTGCAAATGTGAGCCCCTAGTACGCAGCAAACCTCTCCAGAGAGGTTGTCCAGATGGCAAATGGGTGCTTCAGTGCCTCTCAGTGGGAAGGCACCAATTGCTAACAACATTAATGCTTTTTTGGTGCCGCTCCATCAGAGCAGATTAGCTCCTGCTTCACAGTGGGCTGGAGGAGGTTGGAAAGTGGGGTTTTTCCCCTGCTTTCAAGACCTCATTTGAACCAGTCTTAATAAATTGAAGAACTGTAAGTCAGCATACCTCTGGTTTTGTACCACTTGAGTGACACAGAGCAGTTCAGGAAGAGTCTCCTCTCTTTTCAGTGGCTGAATCTGCTACTTGGGCTGACTCCAACTGTGACTGTATTCGCTCTCTTCTTCACTCCACTGGTCCATTAACAGCCATGGTATTGCTCAGTGTGAGCAGGGTATCTGCATGGTGTTTTCATTATCTGCCAACTGCCATTAACAGGAAAATATCATTACTGTCTCTTACTGCTCCCTGGGACTTTCAGTTTTCTTGTTGCCAGCTGCAACATAACTACTTCAGGTTCAGGAAAATCTTTGTAAAGATGCATTTTATATCTAAAATGCAATTACATCTTAGACATATTGCCTTGGCTATGTTCAGAGTTTCTATTTTCCATTAATGCTTCCAGCCTTTTCATAAAATCAATAGTGACATTTATAAAGTAATTAAATTAGCTGTCAAATCCTGGTGAATAGATCTGTAAGGAAGAACATCAGCTTACAGGAATGAAAATCATTTTTAGACTATAAAAAAAAAATCAACGTTTAAGTTCAAATTTAGATATACAACATTGCATCTTCTTTTTCATTTTTTACAAAGATTCAGACAATTTGAGGCTCAGTCACCCTTAGGGCCTGTGTATTGTGTAATGACATAAAATAATACATTTACAAAAACCAATATGTTATACTGTAGGGCTTTAAGCTGATAAAATGTTATTCAGTGTTTCATTCTTACTCTGTGTTTGCTGATTTAAAAACTGAAATGATATCTCAGCTGTGGGTTCTATATAACCTTCTGTCAAGATAAATATTCAAAAATAAGTTGATGCCAAGTTTGTTGTGGTGCTGCCCTGGCCCTAGAGAGATGGAGCAGGTCATATGTCTGCCCTCTGTTCAGAGAAGGTGAGTTCAGTTGTTAGATATTGGTGTCTGCAGGAACCACTACTGATGGTTCCACTTGATGCCACCAGGTAACGAAAGGAGATTGAGCCTTTAATTTATTTTTAAAATGCAGTTGTGCTTCTGCCTCTTTGAAGTGCTTGCACACTAATGCACACAGCATGAGGAATTGCACACACATTCCTCATGCACACACATGAGGAATTAGAGAACTGTGTGCAGTTGCAGGACTGTGACCTTGTGGGGATCAGGAGGATGTGAATGGAGTGTTGCGATTCAGGCTCTTTGGGAAGGACAGCCTGAAAACGTGAACAGGTTGGGCTGTCCCCTTATGTGAGAGAATAGATGGAATGCACTAAGCATTCTGCTGGATGGACAAGACATCAGGGTGTTTCTTGGGGAAAATAAATGGAAAATTCCTGCTGGAAATTACAGAGGATCCAGCTGGGAGAGTTATTCTGCTGTACCTTGTATTCACAAAACAGCAAGGGATTGTGAAAGTCCAAGGCAGCCTTGGCTGCAGTAACTATAAGATGGTGGAAATTGGGATTCTGAGACAAGAGGGAACAGAATAAGAACACAACTCTGGGTTTAAGAGAGCAGATTTTGGTGTCTTCAGGAACATACATGAAAGTGTCCCGTGGGGTAAGAGCTTAGAAGAAATAAGGGGCCAAGAAAGCTGATTGGTACCTTCTCTAAGCTCAAGAGCAGATTGTGCCAGTGTGCAAGAAGTCAAGTAAAAGCTCAGAGAGGCCTGTGGAGATGAACAATGAGCTCCTGTAAAAACTGTAAGAGTAAAAAAAAAAGCTACAGAAGGTATAGTTGCAGGGGAAGGTAACCTGGGAGGAATAATGAGGCACTCCAAGTGTGCAGAAGAAAGCATGGCTAGGAAAGAAAAAGTCCATTTGGAGTTGAAACCTGTGGAGAATGTCAAGGATAAGAGGAAGTGCTTCTATAAATATATTAATGGCAAAGGAAAGACCAGGGAATATGTGGTCCTGCTGCTGAATGTGGTGGGGACCTGGTTCCACAGGACATGGAAGTGCTGACCACTGTCTTTGCATTAGTCACTGCAAGGCTGCTCCCAAAATTCTCTGACTGATCATGGTGACTGGGAGAAATGCCTGAAGACTGGCAGAGAGCAAATGCCACTCTCATTTTCAAGAAGGGCAAGAAGGAGAACTCAGAATCCCTGGAAACCGTTTCCAGGTACGCTGACAAGAAAATCATGAGGAGCTGTTAGCATGGCTTTACCGTGGGGATTTCACACTTGACCAACTGGATAAACTTCCACATTGAAATGACTGGCCTGGTAGATGAATGGCCAGGCCTAGAGGGTGGTGATCAGTGGCTAGAAGTCTAACTCCAGGCCAGTATCAAGCAGGTGTCAAAACTAAGTCTAGACCTGTTTAATATTGGAAGAAAAACCTCGGAGGAACCTTATCAATGTATATAAATACCTGAATGAAGGGTGCAAAGAAGGTGCAGCCAGGCTGTCTCCAGTGGTGCCCAGTGACAGGACAACAAGTCTTGGGCACAAACTCAGACACAGAAGGTTCCTCCTGAACATCAGGAATCATATTTTTACTATGAGAGTTACTGAGAACTGGCACACGTTTTCAGGGAAGTGATGAATTCCCCATCCTTGGAGAATAAAAAAAAAAAAAATAAAAGCTTTCTCTACATAGCCCAGGGCCCTCTACTCTAGATGACCCTCCCTGAATATGGGTATTAGACCAGGTGATGCCTAGAGGTACCTTATCTTCCACAGCTCTGTGACCCAGGAATAGGACAGCTGTCCTGGAAACTGTTTTGCTTCATGTGGTTAATTCCATCTGTAATGTTTCAACACTACTGAAAGTTTGTATGGCCTGTGTGCAGGATCAGTGGGGCAGATTTAGTGGAATAGTGTTATCTTCTGTGTCGTCAACTCTGACAACCAGAGTATAAATCCTGACTCAATATTTCTCTAATGCAGTAATGTTCAGGAGAGCTACAATGAAATATCTTAAGTCATGAGTGAATACTGCCTGACACCCATCATCATTTGGAGCTATTCCAAGCTACTTCAATAAACACAGAAATTTGGTCTGTGCTGGAACTGCTTCCCTCCACGTCTGCTGGAACCAGCACCACCATACTGTGTATCAGATCTATGGATTAGTACCTGTGAGCACTGTAAGGAAATTCAGCAGATGTCTGCAATGGTATTGCCATTTTGCACACCTGTGGAAATGTTCCAGGCCCCTCTTGCCTATCTCTTGGCACTGTGTGGTGAGAATCACTGAATAGTTTGCCTTTAGTGCCACAGGGCTTTACACTAAAGCTAGACACTTGTCAGCTAACTGGACCACTGCGAGCTTGGATGCTACAGCTCTTGTTAGAGGTGTCTTGTTTTTGGTGTTAAAAAAACCCACAACAAAACAGTGAAGCAAAAGTAGTTTCTTTGCCATGTTTAAAATCAAATCTGAAATATGGGGAGGTCTGAGAAGCTCTGGTCGGTAAGCAAAATAGTTTTAAATATAAAAGAACAAGTGAAGGTGAGAATAATTTCAGAGGAAGCCTCTGAAGTCACTAATAAGATATCCTGGTCAGAGTTTGACAGTCATTTCTTTTTGGTATGTCAGCATAATTAGTTTTTCAGATTGCTTTCTGCCACCTCAGGGAACTGATGTGAATTAAGTTTTTTGAGGGTTATTTTTAATTTAGATCAAATCCTCAGTCTGTTTGACTGTATCTACTGTCATAGAGGGGTTTAGGAGAGCATTTCCTCTGAAAACACCCTCTAGCACGACCTGAAATAAATGTTCAGCAAACTACAGCCTTGACTCATTAGCAAACAGGTTGTGAAGGACTTGTAGGTTATCCAGCTAGACCTGGCTCCTGACATTCTGTGATCTATTTAAAATCAGTGTAGCAGATACACGTGGGAAGTGCCAATGTGAGCTATCAGAATAACAACTGTAATTGTAAAATCAAAATAGGAATGAAGTCTGAAAGCCATATCTGTGATACTTAAGTATTGCATTTTACATGCAGTCTTCTGGGAATGGTTGTCCATCCCTCATGCTCTGTGCAGTTACTGATTTCAAGGACGTTCATATCTGGCTGATGGTTTCACTTTCTTTCCTCCAAAGCTTACAGAAGCTCATAATGAATTCTTTATGACCTTCTTGAAAACCATGTAGACATAAAAATATAAGAAACAAGAAAACCCAAGGCAAACTAACCAGAGAGTCCAAACGAGGGCAATGAGGATGGGAAAGGCCTTGATTTGAAGGTGTGTGAGGACACTGAGGGCACTTGGTGTGTTCAGCTGGAGCAGAGGAGACTGAGGGGAGACCTCCCTGCAGTTCCAACTGCCTGGGCAGGGGCAGAGGAGGGGCAGGACTGAGCTCTGCTCTGGGGGGAGCAGGGACAGCCCCCAGGGAATGGCTGGAGCTGTGTCAGGGCAGGCTCAGGGTGGATCTCAGGGAAAGGTTCTTCCCCCAGAGGGTGGTTGGCACTGCCCAGGCTGCCCAGGGCAGTGGGCACAGCCCCAAGGCTGCAGAGTTCAAGAAGCATTTGGACAATGCTCTCAAGCACAAGGTGTGACTCTTGGGAGTGATCCTGTACAGGGCAAGGAGTTGGACTGGATGATCCTTGTGGGTCCCTTCCAGCTCAGCACATTCTGTGATTCTGTGTGTGGGAGGCAGGTATAAACCTTCAGACCCTTCTCCCCACTTCTACTCTATACCTCCATTTGTCTCCTTTGCTGTGGGATGCTGGATAACTGTCCCTGGACACCTCCCACATTCACAAAGCACAGCTCCAACCCTGCTTGCTGTGGCTCTGCAACGAGCACTGGTGGCAGTACAGGCTGAGAGCAGGTGGCCAGCACTGGTTAATGGGCATTTCATGTCCTTTCCTTGCCTGGTTTGAGAGAAGATGTATGCCCAGGGCTGGGACACAGGTGCTGAAAGTGCCTTGTGCAGCACAAAACCCGGGTGTGTCACTGTTTGCCTCATCCCTGGGACTTGTGTTGTGGCCTGGAGGTGTACAAATATGTGTTGCATACTTCACTACTCCTATTTCACAGCTACTCCAGACAGGCTTTGATCAAATTATTAGGAATCATGTTTAATAAGTACACTTTAGGACATGGAGATTTTCCTCCCCAGTATTATTGCTATGGAAGATTATTGTAATGTCTAGCACTTTAATTTAAAAACCTTGTCATACTTTAGACGTAGAAAGACTTATCAGAAGGTAAGGATCATTGTAGTGATACTTTGATTCCATGTAATTCATACCTCAGAAATCAGTGGCATTTTTCCAAAGGAAAGGTATTCCCAAGATCTGCTTTTACTTTTGAAGTCATAGTAGACATCTGTGGTAACTTTTCTTCCTTGAGGTTTCTGAAACTTGGTGATTCAACTTGAAAGCTGAGATTTGTTTTGAGAAGCCTGAGCAAACCCCTCTTCCCCCTCCCTTAACTGCCCCAATTATACGGAAAGTTTTGCAGAAATTATCATGTGACAGCAAAAAGACAGAGGAGTACAGTGTGATAATTACTACTGCTTTGATGTCACATGGGATGTAAACTGACTTATGTAATTGGTGTATAAATTTCACAAGGTTATTGTGTTGCTTTTCTTGACAGAAAAGAACATTTTCTTTTTTCACTCATGTCTTTTAGACCAGATCTATTTCCCTTTTTTTTTTTCCTGTTTGCAGATACTTTCAGCATATTTTAACTGTTTTAGAAATCTATTATTTTCTTGCCATTTTTGCAGTTGAAAACGTAGTTTTCCCTCACAAAAGAAATTATAGTATGGTATTATTAATTGCTCAGTCCAACATTTCAGCACCCACTAAAACCCATTACAAGCTCCTTGTACTCTGGAGACCAGCAAATTATCCATGACACACATATGTGGAGCTGTGCACTGCACTTGTGCAGCTGCCTCCACCTCTTTACACTGAATTACCCTGTCATGTTTAACGTAGTTTGCCTTACCTTTGCCTGAACGTGGTCTAGTATTTATTTTATAAGTCTGAAGAAACATTTCTGGTTACTAAAGCAAGGCCTGCAAATTCACATTTAAAATTATGCTTTCATTATCCAGTGCTCTGCAGGGGTCAAATGTTAGCTCAGAGGATATTAGCTAGATAAAGCTGTCTTTACTCAGCATTTGTTTTTCATGTAGTCAGGCCCCTTTTGAATTAATTTCTATACTTATAACACCTTACAACGCCAGCTGTTTGAGTAACATAAGCTTGTTCAAACACAGGGAAACCCAATCACACATTTTGCTTGCCTTTAAAAATTTAGCCAGGAAGACACCACGAAGGAAAAACCAGCATGCCCTTTTAATTAAAAAAACTTACAAGGTGTGATTTAAAGTCCCTCTCTCAGTGTTAGTTTCCAGTTCTTTCACTGGCTTTGCCATAAAGTTGCTGTCAAGGTCTGGATTGCTGCTGTTGTTGTAGCTGGGGAGGTTTTCTCTTTCCTCTGGTCCAGCAGCCTGGTACTGCCACCAGTGCTGTGTACTGATTAAGGGGGTGTGCAAAGTCTGCAGCAATACCAAAAGCAAAAGAAGGAAAAGGTTTCCAGCCTTTAATTCTTTTAGCAGACAGGTCGTGTTGTTGTTTTGCTATTGGTACTGCGAATATCAGAAATAGCGTGTCCAGCAGGACCAGAAAGGGATCCTTCTGCTCTCCTTGGCACTGGCGAGGCTGCACCTCAAATCCTGTGTTCAGTTTTGGTCCCCTCACTACAGGGAAAACGTTGATGTACTGGAACAAGTTCAAAGAAGGGCAGCAGAGCTGGTGAAGGGCCTGGAGCACAAGTGGTGTGGGAGCAGCCAAGGGAGCTAAAACAAAGAATATTTTCTGCTAAATTTATTGTAGAATCTTTCCACTTAGCAAGATTATTTAGTGTAATGAAAATAGGAGTTGGATAATGCTAGTATAAGACCAGTGGGAAAAGAAGTCACTGAATAACAGGGTTCAAAATACTTTTCTTGTACTTAAATTCTTCTGTTTTTTAAAAAATAAAGCTGTTTCTGTTTAAAAAGAGAAAATATTTTCCTTTTAAAACCAGTGGTGATGTAAAGTGTAACTCATGATGAATGGCATAAATTCTGTGTTTTAATGTAACACTTTCTATCATTCCTTTGTTTTATGTTTGTCACATTTTCTGAATCTGCCTTACACAAGTATTTTGGTATAGCAGATTTGTATCACAACCAGTAGTTTATAATTACAAAGGACATGTTTCATATCTTGACAAATTAGAAGACTCACACATTTCGATTGAATTGTTTTACAAATGTTGTTTCTGTGATGTTTTTGTGTAGTGTGCTTTTAATTGCTTGTGAAATAACAAAGTATTGGAGGAGGAACTGCACAGAGGAAAAGATTTAAAAAAAAATCTATCTATCTGTCTATCTATCTATCTATCTATCTATCTATCTATCATCTATCTATCTATCCATCTATCTATCTATCTACCTATCTATCTATCTGTCTTATAACCCTACAGGTAGGAAGCAATCCTTGTAGAGCAAATAAATAAGATGAACCCAACACTACAGTGATAATTGACATGACAGTGTTATTTCAGTTGGCCTTAGACATATTTCAGCTACCTAAACAGAAATTGTCCTGTGGGTTTTCTTAGGCTTTTACAAAACAAACAAAAAAATCAAGCAAACGAATAAGAGGACAGATCTCTTTTGGCTAACTATGTGGAAGAAATTTGGAGAGAAAAATTAAAGGTGCCAATGGTAAGGACAAAGGTACTTTTCTCGTGTTGGGAACTCCTACATCTCCTGTGATACAATGTATGAGGTGCCACCAAGGGTTAATTGTCATCTTTCACTCAGGGAAATCTTTCCCTCTCCCCCCAGTTCCCTGTCCTAATGAACAAACTATACCTGTGTTTTTTTAATCTTGTTTCTATCTTGAGCCTGGCATGCTTTCCTTTCTTTTTACTAGATAGTTTGAGAAATGTCTGTAACATCTGACATGTTTACAAGACTTCATTAATTCCCTTTTCCTGCTTGACATTTAAGGGAGGCATTGATTCCAGCACAAGCAGCAAAAGAGAGGTGGAAAGCAATGTTTGGCAAGAAGCTAAATAATTTAGAAAGTAGAATATTTGAGCTGGAAAACCTTAATGAAGTTCTTGCTTGAAGAAAAGACAATTCTGAACATCATGAACAGGAATAAGGGGCCAGACTTTCAGGGTCTGAAGAGATACAGAGAAGGTCTTACAATCTTTCAGTATTTAGCTGAAAATTAGCTCATTCTCTGTTAAGAAACCTGTAGCAAGGTCTTTACTCTTTTTGAAAGAAATATTTTTGGGACAGGTGTGACGAGTCTGTTGTGCTATTTCCACTTTTTCTCTAGGAAATGTATATGCATTTGTGAAATTTAAAAACAAAGTAAATAGGCCAGGCGCTTATCCTGTTGCAAGTGGAAAAAGGTTATACCAGAAGGCATTACTAAATTATTGAATCCCATCTGTGGACCAAAATGCTTTGTCCAAACATCTGCCACTAAGCCTAAACCTTAAAAGTCCTGTGGATGCTGGTGTGTAGAACCAGCAAAGAAGTGGTGAGAACACGATACGGCCTCCACTTGCACCTTCAATGCTGGTAGGGAATCAATCGTGTCTCCATAACATCAGAGGTAATTCTGATCCCAAACCACGTTTCATGGTGCAGGGGAAACTGAAAAATAAAAGCTGTAATTCTCTAGGGGTTTTTTTATTGGCTCTATGTCTTTATCCTGACTGCACATCACACTGACTTCAGCGCTCTGTTTCTGGCTATTGAAATTGATGCAGTTCCATTTCAGTCAGTGAAACTTCAGCAGCCGAGGATTGGTACTTCATTCTGATGCATAGAGTGAGATTTTTCATAGGTTTCATGTTTCTGTAGACTTAGGCTTAACAAGCTGCACCTATTTCCCTTCATTTACTCCACATTTTAGGTTTAAATACAATGGTACCGAAACATTTCCCCTCAAGTACCCTGGTGCTGTGCCATCACTGACCCATAATTGTATGTTTATTTCCCAATTATGCAAATCCTTGCACTCTGACTGAGGAGGATTTGATTTGCATAATTATTAGACTGCTATTTCTGAATAACCATAAGGTGTCTATCAGATATTTTCATGTTAACTTGATGTAGACATCAGACTGTCATTCCCCTAAAGCCAGGACAGAACTTTTTCTTTCCACGCCTACTCTGTCTTTTTTTTTTTGCCTCAGAAATTTAAATGCAACTTATCTTCAAGAAGAAATCACTATCTCGGAAGAGGAAGAAGGAATAAAGACTTGACAGTAACCTAATCAATTAAGACTGACTGGGTGATGAATTAATGTGTCCTTCTCTCTATTCCCTTTCTTTCCTTTTTCCCTCCCTTCAGCCCTCTGGTCTAGAGGACCATGCTGTGCATTTGAAGAATGCCCCATGTTTGTCTATCAGAGGTCTCAAACAAATAAAACTTAAACCAAACCAAAACAAAAAAGAGGTAATAAGAAAAAAAAGGAATTAGTTTTCTTCTAGAACCCGTATTATCTAAGGCCTCAAGAAATTAGAGAGGATGGACATTAAGGAAGAAAATATCATGGTGCTCAGGCCTAATGGCATAGAATACATAAAATATCACACTAGTCAGGTAACCAGATACTGAGGAATGAGATGCCCATGATGATTGCATTTTTGATGATTAATTTTACAGTGAGTATCATTTCACAGCATTCTAATGGACAAGAAACTGAAGCCTTTTTCTTGGGAAGTGAACTGCCAACATTTGCAAAACATGCTGGCAATTTTGATACAACTACTGATGCTCCAAATAACCAAAAATATTGTATTGATCTGTGGCAGAATTACAGAATTTTTACTAGCCCGTCAGCAAGAACCACAATGAAGTCTGATGTCAGATTTTCGTGAACAGCCGTTTTGTATTACGTACCCTTTAATCACAGAGCTCGTGCCATTCAGTGTAATCTGATGTGACTCAAAATTTGCAGTTCTTTCCTGTGTTCTGAAGGTCTTGAATTCAGGAAGCTTAGAAATCTGTCGCTGTTGCAGTTGGGTCTTGCACCCTCTCTCTTGGGAGAAGTTTGTTGCATATACAGGGAAAATAAGGTCTCTGTGATGAAGGTTGTCCTTTGCTGAACCCTCTTCCATCTTGCAGTCACAAACTTATTTTCTGAGGTCCTGTCAGGTACTGAATTTTTGATTGCATAAGGCTTCTTAAGGGACCATATTTTTTACCTGTTATTCCATTCAATTCTTTTAATTTGATGCTATTATATACCATTAGCAGCAGGAGAAGATTTCCATTACAGTGAACTGAACAGGATGTTATTGCTGTTGTTATTATGCATGCCATATGTACAATTATTCCACTTAGTTTAAATTTTAATTGAGCAGAGAGAGAGACTTGTTTGCAATTAGTAAGATGATTTTTTTTCTCCCTACTTTTTCTGCTTTCAAAAGACTAACCAAAGACATGAGAGAGAACAAGTCTACATTTATTATGAAACTGACAGAAATATTTCCTGCTTTAATTATCGCTTTTTTTAAAAAGCAGAATTCATTCATAACAAAAATTGTTTACTCTGTAGGTGGCCATTGTTTTGGCAAAGATTTTCGTATTTTTAACTTGATGAAAAATTAAAGAAGGGAATTGATGTTTTTGAGCATTAAATGTAATCCAAGTTTAACTTAGATTGTTTTGGTTTGGTTTGTTTTGGTTTTTTTTTTTTTTGTTTGCTTGTTTTCCACGTGTTCTTCAATCTCTTCTGTGGAATTCTCTCCATCTTGTATCCATCTCCTGTGTTCTCCATCAGTGCAGTGACAAGACTGGGGCTTTATAAGTGTGGTGATTTGCCTTATTGTGTTCAGTATTCTGTAGGTATCTGTTCTGCATTCATGCAAGCCTGCTTGTGACTACTGATGCCAGGGAGAACCAACACCCTAAACATAACTCGTTCAATTTATAAAGAGATTAAAAGACTAGCACATGTTCAACTTCAGATTAATACCAATTTACTTTAGTAGGTTCTTTGCTTTAAACAGTGGCTTTCAGATACTAAGTGTGATAATACATTCCAGTGAAGCTTTGTGTAACAAGTTTGTTTATTGCTTTAAAGTGTTGTGCAGTTCCTGCTAAGGCTCTGCTTAGGAGGCATAATATATATACGAAAAACTTATGGTGTTAATGCAGTTACAAAGTCATAGAGCAGAAGCATCCCATGTTTCTTTAGGCACTGTGGCTAAAGTAAGATGCATTTTTATAGAGTTTCCACTGAACCAGATGAATCTTAGTAGGTTATGAATTAATTCAAGTTAAGAGAGTGTAACACAGAAACTTAGGTTCATTCCTTGCATAAAGAAGACCAAAATGTCTCCTGTTTAATTCCCTTCCTGCCTTCTATTCTGAGTGCTTTTGTCTGCAGTCATCAAGGAGAATTTTTTTTGTTGCTGATCCCAATATACAGTTTCCTGTTTCTCTGCTATCTCCTGCTGTGTTTTCATTTAATAAGAATATCAGAATCTTAAACAAGAAATAGTTATTCCCAGACAAAAAATTTTACTCAAGACATGAGAAGAAAGAATGACTGAAGCTACACAGGATGCTTATTACTGCCCTGAAACAAGAAGTGAAAGATCAAGTGATGTTAAGGGCCACAGATGACTACGAAGTTGCTCAAGAGGACCAAACTGCAACTTATTTCAAAAGCATGAGGTAGCAGCTTGCTTTCTCAAAAGTCTTTAAATTAAATGGTGAACTGCTAAGGCCTGAAGCTTTGTAAAAAACTCACTGCTGAAGGGAAACTAGCTTTGAAAAGTCATGATATATAAGCACTTTTCAGTTTTTCAGCACTACTGTCAAGCATGAAATACACATATGCTTGTGGAAATTCTATTTCATTAACACTGAATTATCAAATTCAAAAGGCTTGAGCTACAGTATTCAGATTCCTACTGAGGTTTCAGGGAGAAAACTCTGCAGACACCTGTAACAGCTTTCTAATACTTAAAAGAGTCCTTCAAGAAAAATGGAGAGGGACCTTCTGTCAGGAAGTTTTGGATGAGGCATAGTGGTTCTGCACTGAAAGAGAGTAGTTCTAGATCAGCTAAGATATCAGGTAAGAAATTCTTTACTGTGAGGGTGGTGGAACAGGCTGTCCAAAGAAGCTGTGGGGTCCCAGTCCCTGTGAGTGTTCCAGGCTAGACTGGACAGGGTTCAGAACAACCTGTTCAGGTGGGAGCATCCCTGCCCATGGCAGGGGTGATGGAACTACATGATGTTTAAGGTTCTTTCTAGCCCAAGCCATTCTGTGATCCTAAGTTTATGATTCTTGTACAGACTTACCAACCTGTGACACGCCACAGATCATGCTGAGGTACGAAACTTTCAGTTCTGTGTTGTAGTAGAGCTGTGTAACAACAAACCCACCAATAAACCAATCAACAAACCAGCCAAGCAATTAACCAAGCAATCAAAAATGAAAAATAAGAATAAATACCTTTGTTATTTCTGCACCATGACAGCTGGGGAAATCTAGAGCAATCATTTCAAACAGAGATAATGTTATGTTTCATCTCATGCTAGCTGTTTGACCCTATTGCAGGTTTCAAGAACTGTGCAGTGATTCCTAGAATTTTATTGAATTTTAGTCAAACTGCATTCCTCTATAACAGCTATAAAAAATTTTCAAAAACTCCAGCCTGATGGGCATTATGCTAGTATAATTTTATGTATGATGTGTCTGAATACACCTGACTACTGCTGGCTTTTTGTAAGTAAGTTTGCTGGACCACAACCACATTATGGTTATTTTCAAGTACACAGGGTCAGCTAAGCCACTCATAACTCCTCAAACAATGCAGTCATTCATAATGTTGTTATATTGTTGTCTTTTTGTAATAACAAAGTGTATTTTCAGCCAGGAATTTACAAAACAGTTGGGAAACCACATATGTATATTTAGCAGACCTGGAGTAAATTTTAATTTAATTTTTCCTTTCATATTTTCCTTCATAAATAAGCAAAAAAAAAATTATATAAAATGTTTTGTGCATGAGGGATATTTGAAGTGCCATGTGCTGGCAACACTCCTAATTATACAGCAGCAGTGCAGTCTAGTCTAGTGAGCATTTGTGCTCTGTGATGCTGAGCTGTGGAACACGAAAAGCTCAGTATGCACACAGTTGCAAAGCCAGGATACACCTTGGGTACTGATGAAAACCACACAAAACTCTCAAGTACTTAGTTTGTTGTCAGTTGTCTTCAAACCAGTTGCCACTGCAGCACTGGAATTTACCCTTATCTCTTTCCTTGTCTTTAAGAACTATAAAACTGATGACAAAGGTGTCCAGAAGGTGTAAACATCTGAACAACGGAGTATCACAGTACAGAAAATTCAGCATGCTGCCTCTTCTTTGTGTTTTATCACTTTCAAATCAGCAGGAAAAGAGAGAGAACGGTTCTATCTAGCATGCTTTGGCTCAAAATGCTAATAAAAATGTGGGAAAAGAAGTAAGTAAAATAGTCAGTAGAGAAACATTAAATGAAATTTGTGATTGCGTGATGCTTCCCAAATTATACCAACACAGTAGGGGATTTTATGACTCTGAATGATTGCTGTTTTGAAGGAAAAGGCTGTTGTTTGGGAGTCCTAAGGTATACAGCAGATGGTACTGGGCTGAAACTGTGGATGATATTCACAGGAGAAAGAAAAAAGTCTTAAGATGGAATTGGCAGGTTGTACAGAAGTAAAAATGCACCTTCAGTATCTCACTAAAGGATGCAGGGACATAGCAACAGGATGGGGTATTATCAAAAAAACTAGGCTAGAAGGGCATGTTGATGTACACTTATTAACTACTGTTTCAATAACTTTGAGACTATGTGGAATATGTCTTCTCATAAACGTGTAAGAGTGTGATTGCTGTGTTTATTAATTATAGGACTGGCTACTCTTGACCTTTCCATCCTATTTATGAGGTGTGAATAGGCACCTCGTGGATGTTAAAGTCAATGCTTTTCTGCATTTTTAATCCTACGAATTAAAGAGAAAATACAGGTAAAGGAACTATTTTAGCTTTTAGTTTATCTATGTTTCGCTTGAAGTCTAGTAACTAAAAAGAAAAAAAAAAAAAAAACAACAGGGAATGCCCTTAAAAATGTGTCTGATATCTATACATTTAACATCCTGATCTCTCTTGAAGACACCAGGACAGTTTTGAACTTCACTTCCATGTGTGTCCCCTTACCACCTGCTGCTGTTATGCTCTGTGAATTCACTTTAGAAGTAATAATGCAAAGATAATTTTTTTTTTAAATATAAATGTATGATTTGTGATAAAGTGCTCTGAAAAGATTTTTTTTACCTAGTTCCTTGGCCACAGTTCCAGGAGCAAAAACTGTTGTCTGTGTAGATCCAGACTTATTGACATTCCAGCACAGTGGTTCAAGGCCCAAAAACTGGCTCTCTAGATCTGAAGCCAAGGAATTTGGTCAGCATTCTACAGACATGCTGGGAGTGGCACTATTTAGCTGTATTTTTTAAAAGGGTATTATTTCATTGCTGTTCTTTTTTTAATTTTTCTTCCCCCTCCTTCCCCCTCCAAATTTCCATATTATAATTGGTCACATTCTCCACTGATGAAACTAAAATACAGCATATGAGTGGGCATTTCTTCAGTAGGGTTATGACCGTCAAAATGTCTTCAGAGAAATCTTCTGCATAAAACTCTTTATGCTCCTCTGATGACAGGCACAGATGTACCAATATATTATCTTTTATCTGTCTTTTTTATGGTTGGCAAGAATTTGCACTGCTAGCCACTAAGCTGCAGGGCACTATATGGGGTAAGATGTTTTGCAGAATGTGTTCTAAGATGCTACTGGAATTGAGAGTGAATCTAGAAGCATTTTTATATATCATGTAAATATTTATGAGGTCTGAAGATCATCCTAGGTAAAAGTGGCCCAGGTTGCAAGAGGGTGCAGATGTTCAGTAAAAGATTCTATTTCTGTGTAAGATTTTTCATCACCAGTGAAATTTTCCATGAAACTAGAGGACTGCAGATTATAATTTCCTGTAGGCACCTTTCATATGATTGTTATAAACAGAATCATGGAATAATTGCATCCAGTGATACAAATGGGCCTTCCATTAAGTAAAACTGAGATAAAGATGTGCCACTCTGTCTGGGAAAGGAAAAGGAAGCTGTTCAGAGCTTTAGTCAGTTTATTTATTTTCCTTAATGTGTCCCCTCTTCTCTAACAAAAAAAGAGAGTCCCTAAATTCAGTCTGACCAAGCAATTTATGTTTGTTTCCTGTGGCAGGCTGAGTTTTTTGGGTAGCTTGTGGGAAGACGATTCTCATCTGCCACTCTCCAGTGGCCCAAGTGCCACGTGGTGCCTTCACAGCTCAGAGGGCAAGTCCTGCCAACCCTGAAAGAATGAAAAGAAATAAATTTCCTTAAGGGTGAAGAGGAGGCTTTGCAAGCTTGGAGATCTTTGCAAACTTGGAAACCTAGGCAGAATGTGCTTCTCCTTGGCACACAGGCCAGAACATGCTGCATAAGAAGCTCTGACCTCTTTTGACCAGGGTTACACTTTGAATGTTTTCCTTCAAGCTGACAAATTTCATATTGCAGAGAAGAGGAAGAGTAAGAGAAACTTGGAATAGTACAGATTTTGGCAGCTTCCCTAAGTGATTGGCAAATTACTAATTTTAGATTTTTTGAACTTCAGATGTCTCTCTCAAGGTTCTGCTTTTGCAGAATCACAAAATCACAGATGGGTTTGCAACCACCCTAGTGGCATCTGGTGACATGGGTCAGTAGATCAGCTTCCCAAGGAGAGGAAGTGGAGAGGAGTTTGCTGATCTCTCCTCCCTGAGATCCAGCAACTGAATGTGTAGGAAAGGTTCAAAGCTGCAGCAGGGAAAGTTCAGACTGGGACAGGCTTCCCTGGGAGGTGGTTGATGTCCTGTGCCTGTCAATGTCTTAAAAAGAGATATCTGGACAATGACCTCCTTAATGGGCTTTAACTTCTGGTCAGCCCTGAAGTGTTAGGCAGCTAACTTATGTGATCATTGCAGGTCCCTGTCAACTATTTCTGTTGCTATTCTATTCTATTCTATTCTATTCTATTCTATTCTATTCTATTCTATTCTATTCTATTCTATTCTATTCTATTCCTATTCCTATTCCTATTCCTATTCCACTCTATTCTATTCCTATTCCACTCTATTCTATTCTGTCCCATTCTGCTCTGTGTCTGATTTCACACAGGATAAAGCCTAGGAAGGTTTTGCAGGAATTTTACAGAAGGCTGTTGAGCCAGGAAGATGACAGGCATATTGAATCCCCACTGAAGTTTAAAAAAAAACCTCACCAACCCCAAGGATCTGCATTCAGTGATTTCTGTGCACACAAATGTGAGAGAGAGTGTACACATACACACACCTGTATATGAATACATGTAAAATCCCCTCTCCTGGATATATTATAAATGTGTGTACACATACACACACAATCCCACATGCACAGCAATATATTTATTTAAAAAAATTTATATCTATTCAAGCTTGGAGATTTTTTTAACTGAACTGGAAGGAGTGTAGCTTGTATTGTAAATAGATTTCTGATTTAATATTTCACAAACTCTTGTAAACAGTTAAAGCTCTAGCTTATCCAGCTGCTCAACCTGATGCTGTGTTGTATTTCATATAAAAAAATCAAAGCTGCCATATTCAATTTAGAAAAGGCTGGCAAGAGTAACAGTGATATTTACAGCTCCATAAGATGAAGCAGCAGCTTCATAATACCAAAGTATTGGACTGTCTTTATGGACAGAGGCTTTGCTGACCAATAAAATTGTAGTTGGCACACCAGATACTGAAATGTTGAACTCTCGAAAGTGTTTGAGAACAAGACAGGAAAAACTAGCTGGGAAGAGGCATTTTCATTCTTTTTCCTTCTCTCTATGACTCTAAAGACTCCAAAAATATTTCACTGGTAAAGTTGACGCAGAAATACCTGTCATTTGTCTGATCTGAACATGATATGAAGCCACCAGGGGCTCTCTCTGTAAACACTAATTGGGTGGCCTGAAGTGAAACAGTAATGGTCTATTTCAGAGCTGTCCAGAGCAAATGTCAAGCTGATTCACACGTGGGCTCTGCCTGCTGCTGCTACTGCAGCTGTTTCTGTTCTGAATCTCAACCTTTTTGTCCTGCAGGTTAAAAACATGTTGTGGAAAAGGCACTCTCTCGCCTAAAGAACTTGGAATTGAGTTTCTGTCAGTGCCAAGTTTATTAGTTGTAAGCAAACTGTAACCATTAAATTAAGCTGGATTTATTACCTGGTTGCATCACTGAATAACTCAGTGCAGCCTAGTCACAAGTGTGATTCTCTTGATGTCCTAACTGGCATTAAGATCAATGTTGGGAGGGTAGAGAGTCCTCTTACCCTGCTGCAGGACAACTGAAGTCTTGCACAAAACCAAATAAGATTGGCCAAGGGCTCATTTTTTTTTTTTCATTCCCAGGATTTTACAGTAGTCTTTGAGCTGGGACCATACTTTTAGAAACACTGGGCTCAAATGCTTGTCACTAAGTAGAAGGCGGTGTGATTTAAATCAGAAATTGAGTTCCTAATGCTAAAATCTGTGTAGAAGGGAGAAAAGCCACTTCATCCTGAAGTATGATGACAAAATCACCTGTTGTCTCTGGTGTTGAAGCAAACACGTGTTCATGTGCATTAACATAAGGCGAACACAGATGAGAGTTTGCAGCTTGAAACAGATCTGCTGTCTTCAGACGTTGACAGGAAGGGTGTGTTTTGTCAGTCTCAGAGAATTTGCTCTTCACCAGAAGATTTACTTTTCACTAACAAAACAGAAGACCTTCTAATAATCTGAGTGGAGTCTGTGGAATCTATCTCATGAAATCAAATATTCATGAGTTTGGGTAAGATCTTTTAGGTATGTATTTCTGAATGTGAAGAGGCTATAACTGCTGTAAGATCCTCTGTGGATCTGATGTTTAACCTCCTAGAGGCATATTTTTGAAACAATTATCCTCAGGAGTTAGTGACCATCACCACTGCAGTTGATTGGTTTGTATTTTTCTGAATTTTACCCATTAAGTCTCATTACCTATCCCAGGTGTGATTCTTCCTGCTCAGTTTCAAACTTTTTAGATCCTTCCTGGGCTGCTGGCAGTCACTAGTACACTGTCTGCTTCAGAAACCACTTGAGTCCCTAAATCTAAGATTTTAAAGGTAGCAAATGCTTTTAGATACCAGGAATCATGGCTTTTGTGGGGAAGGGGTAAAAATGGCACAAGAATCTTCTAACACAAAACCTTGGAAATGTGGCTGTCAGAACTGTTCTCAGCAAGCACTGTGTTCTGGTTAATGCCTCTTGCTGTTCAACATGTTTAAATGAACCTGAAAGAAAGAGCATGTGAAGAGATTTTACTTTCTGGGAGGACTATTGTGTTATAAACATAAAACATATAAACAGCAGTGATGTCTCAGATGAAAATTGGTGACAATTTTATGAATGATTTGCTTGTTGCAATCCTCTGATTGATGTCTGTGACCCTGAAATTATTTTTTATCTATTTTAAAAGGAAATTCATCCTAGAACCACAACCCTGGAAAAAGTTGTATGGGAACTATTAATAACATTATGGGAGATTTTGTGTGGGAGATTTTGGCTGTTTTGGTTGGAAAATCATTTTTCTTGGAAAGAATTTATAAAAGAATATCTGTGTTACATTCTTGCACATATGTAGCATCAATTAATAAAAGAAGTTCCCCCAGTGTATCTTACTCAAGTGAAAAAAAGCACATCCCAAAATTATAAAGAGCATAAGGCCTAGAGATATATGTGGGTTTGGTGAGATTTTTGACTGTTGAGTATAAACGCTTTTTCTTTCTGGTTTAGTATTCCTAAAACTCCTACCAAAATATGCTTTAAAGCAAAAGACATTTAAGAAGATTTGGCTTTGGTCTCCTATTTTTGGACAATTTTTTTGGTTTGTGTCTGTGGTTTCCACTTCATAGCGATTTTTCTGCTGTTTCTGTAACACCTTAGTCAATTACCTTTGTTTCTATCTCCAGTTACCCTGAAGTCTCACCCCTTTTGTAAATGACTTTTCTGTCTGAAATCTCCAGTGCTGCCAGCTGTGGCACTTCATACATAAATGCTATATTTTAATTGTGAATCCAGCCTGCACTGTTGCCCAGTTCTGTAAGTTGCCACTGCCTATTAAACAGCTTTATTCCCTGTACTAATTTATAAATTGATACATGCATTTAGATGTATGTAAGCACATGAAATGTGTGCCAGTAAAGGCTGTCTAATGTCTGTGTTGACAGAATTATTGTTTGGAAACAGTCAGTATTCACACCTAACGTTTTCTGCTTGTTAAATTTTCCTCCTTCCCTAATTGTGGGATGACTTCCAGTTTATCACGAATTTTTTCGCAAGCGTTTTTGCTGGGTGTTGTTGCTTGACTGAACTGTAAGAACTGGATACTTGTTCAATACAAATGATTTTTTCCCTCAGCCCCCATGGGAATTTAGAAAGCATCCAAGTTATGTGTTTCTCTGGGAAAGCCTTATTTGTACTTACAGTACAATTTGCAAAACCATGCAGCCAGTTAAATTCATGTTGTCCCTTTCTATGTCTTTCTGGAAGTTGCTCATAACTACATTTCTGCTTGTAGACACATAAAAAAAGAGAAAACCTCTGAACTTCATTTCGTTTTCTTTTTATTTTTTTTCTTTCTAACATAGGAGACCTATGAAAAGAATGATCTCTGAAAGTAACTGAAAATATCAGTCCTACTTTGGGCAGAGCAGAACTTGCTCTAGAATGGCTTTTGTCTGATGTTAAAGGAGTGATCAGTGTTAGAAACATTTGCAATGGAAAATCAGGACCTGGCTTTTTCTGGTGTTGGTGATGTGTGTTTCTGGCATTTGTTACGATGTACTGGACCACTTTGATCCCTTTATTACAAAAGGTTGTGTTTTAGCAGTTCTAATATATCCCTATCTTTGGGATCATATTTCAAATCACGGGTTTAAAATATTACTTGATTACATAGGTTTAAAAAAGCTTTGCATAGCTGGATTGAATGAGCATTAGTACTAATGGCATTTATTAACTAAACTTTTCCAAAACACAGCCTAAGCAAACAAAAAACACGTGATCAGACATCTGTTAATTTCATATGTATATTGACATTTCTGTGAGATGCACAGAATACTCTTGCCTTTACCACATACAAATTAATTAATAATCCAAATCTTTCCCCCAGATATCTTCATTTTGCTCAGTCATTAAGTTAGATTTACTATCTAAATAATTTATTTACCCTGAGTCTATTAAAGATAATGAACCCTTTGTAATGTAACTAGATGATTAGGCCTTAGAAACAACATTAATATAAATTTTTTGTTATTGCAAATTGGCTACTTTAGATGTTCTCTGACATGGGTAATGTGTCTTGTTGCAGTGAAGAACACAGACTAACAGGCCTGATCCTCATACCACTACATTATCAAGCCCAAAATCATTACTATTCCCTGCACCAGTGTCCCCAAGATATATTTAAAATCAAAGAAATGTTATTTTTAAAAATGAAATCTCAGCTGAATCAGGCAAGCGTGCGTGTTGGTATAAAGATGAAATTTTTCAAATTACGTAGAAATTAGTTTAGAGAATGCAGTATCTTTGATTTTACTTTTGACACTGCACAGGAAAACTTGAGCTCGTCAGTCGGTGCCTCTACCACTCCACAACTGAGCCCTGCACACTCATCTGCTCACTCACCCTCAGGGGATGTGGGAGGGAATCAGAAGAGGAGAAGATGGAAAACTCCTGGGTTGAGGTAAAGACAATTAAACAGGGAAAGCAAAGGCTGTGCACGCCAGCAGAGCCAAACATGGAATTCATTCACCACTTGTCATGGGCAGGTGGGTGGTCTTAAGGAAAGAGAGACTTCACCACACGCAACAGCAGCTTGGGAAGGCAAGCTGATCAAGAGCATGAACGTCTCCCAGGCAGTCCTGGGTGTGTGAGTTCCTGCCCTAATATAAAACATACCACAAAAACATCAGCTGGCATGCTTGGAGGAGTATTTGTGGTCGAGTTTCCATGTCAGGTTAGCGACCCATTTTTCCATGTTTGCTGGCAACAAGTTATCGGGTCCTAAATTATAGCAGTTGTCAAAAATTGAAACAAACAGCAGAATTCCATGCATTACATTTTCTGTTGTCATTAAAGAGAAGTATATATATATATAT
>VXAW01000669.1:0-25314 GCA_013399735.1 Tyrannus savana | reverse complement strand
TGATCCCTTCTGGGACTTTTGTGCTCTGTCACTTGGGAAAGGTCGGCCTCTCCTCACAGCCCTCACCTTGCAGGCTTGGCTGATGTTTTTGCCTTAATTCTTAGGTTGTCAGCAGCCATACTGAGAAGCTGGGAGCAGGGAAGGATTCAAACTGAAGTGAATGTGATGTTGCATTTCCTCCCAAGGACATTTAACAGAAATACAAGATATTTCCTTTTCTATGTGGAGGTATAAATTTTGTTGTAGTATCCACTTGTTATTGTTTGCTACAGTTTCTAGGTGCTTCATGCAGGTGCTAGTGCTTTCCTTTCTCTATGATGAGGTTGGGTTATTTTATTTTATTTTATTTTATTTTATTTTATTTTATTTTATTTTTAATATCCCCTGGTCATTTTTTGGCATCTTACCAAATGTGAGATATACAGCTGTATTAGTGTATCTTCCAGCACCCTTGGTCTGGCACCCCCTCATCAGAAATCTAGGCAGCTACTTTGTTTAGAGGCTGGCCTTAAAAAGTAAAAAATATTGCTATTCTTTACAAAATATGACTAGTTATATTATCCAGCTCAAAGGAAGGTATCAGCTTTGTGAGAAGAGGAAGGAAGGCCCACTAAGAGAAAAAGCCTCTGATGAAGAACGATCAGCAGCAGTAGAACAACCCGGTGAACCCATCTTTGCAGGCATAATTTACACTTGTGGTTTGAGATCCTGGGGAGGTTTTGCTGTTAAATATAGCAAAGGTGGGGTTTGTGACAATGCAGTAATTTTNTCTTAATGCAGTAAGGATGAGTAAGAAAATATGCTTAGGGGATATACTAATACATCAATTATGGAGAGTGGGAAAGTACTTAAAAAAAGTAGCAGTAATCTATTGTAAATGAACATCTCAATAAGCTCTCCTAGCCACAGGGAGAGCTAAAAAAGATGCATTAAAAATCTATTCAGATTCTGCTCATTATAGATATGTTCTTCTCAGCTCTTAAGTAATGCAGCAATCACATAATTAACTTTTGAAAAGGGAAGCATTTAAAACAACTGTGGGTCTATGGAACACAGTAGGCTTTCTCCTTATTTTGAAAATGAAATTTTTTCATCTACTTTCCTTAACATTGCTGCAAAAGTGCTGAGATAGAGTGGAATTTCTCCTTAAGGTATTGCAAAAATATAAATGGGATTCCACAAACCAAATATGCAGTAATTTTTTTTTTTTTTTTTTTAGTTATACATTGGAAAGCTGCATTGTCTGCCCTTTCTCCTTAACTCAGAACACTTGGGATGAAGAAAATGTGAAAAGGCAGCCCTTGAGAAGAGATTGTTGTTTCAGTGTGTGCTCTTTTGTGTCTGTGTTTGTATATTTTTTTAGGAAACTAGAGTAATAAATTGAGATTCCTGTGAATACTCAAGGCTGTTCTACTCCTGACCTGAAACACTAAGAGGGTTTCTGTGAAAGGAGACCCAGTAGTCAACAACAGATGGAGCTTGGAGAACTGAGGGGTAAGAATGATGTGGCTGGGCAACCAGGCACAAAAAGCAGCCTTGGCTTGACTTACCCACAGCTAGGCACATTTGTAGGACTGAGACATATGACCTGGGATGGGAATTTGATCCTGTATGGAAGAATTCATTTGTTCAAATCAAGATACTGTGTTCATTATCATCCTCTGTAAAATAATTTTCCTTTCTTTTATGTTGTGGCCTCCTAAACTGTGTCATTCAGCATAGAATTGTTACATTACACGGCCTGTGGTGTGATTTACACACTGGGAAATATCCCATGTTGTGTGGCTGTGGCTTTAACCACTGTTACTCACATAATTTAATAAGGAACCCTCGAAGTTAACTAATCCTTTTTGTCAAGGTAGTGCTTGGCAAAAGGCCTACATTTATGGCACTTAGTTAGAACATTTGTGATGTTCAAATTAATATATAATCCTTTTTCAGTCATTTCACTAACATTTAAATTCTTGTCCTTTGCAACATGCTGTGTCATTAGCATTCAACAGCTAATTACAGGTCATGTTTTAAAAGCACTTCTTTTAAATGACTTTGTGAGCCATTTCAATATAAGAGCATGATATGCTTTATCACACTGTCACTCCATGTAGGCTAACATTGTATTAAGCTTTCACCTAACTCGAGTAAGGCAGTCCCTGGAGCTCCTCATGGCATCTTTTTTGTGATGAATCCAAATTGCTTTTTCTTACCTGCAGTTTCAAAGAAATCTCATGTGTCTCTGCTTTCAGACCCCTCAAAATCGTAGGATTTCCTATAAGCTGTGAGGACAGCACACTGTTAACTTTCTACCATTTTAAAAATTGACATCTTATTCCTTTCTTTTTTCTTCTTGTCTGATCTGTGATTGATAACAAAATATTGCATCTCACAACCAAGAGGTGTTATGTTTTTTACACATCTTGTATGGAACTTAGGCCAGACTTCATTCTGAAATCTGAATAATGTCTTGACCTGCTCTTTTCTGTGCTAACATCCCTTAATGTCTACAAAAGGTTCAAGAGAAAAGGGTTGCTACCCCTCTCTGGCGCAGGGCGACCAGGATCCTTTGGGGGTGGATTAAAATGAAATGGCACTAAATAACCCATAGAACAACAAACTTTATGAGAAAAACTGCTTTGAAAATCATAAGTGAAGAAAAAACATAAGGGATTGGAAAAGATATGTATAACCATTTGGGAATGTGCGATCACCCTAAGAGAGGAAAGAGAAAAATAGAGAAAGAGAGCTAGGAGAGGAGATAGAAAGATATCACCAAGATATGAGTCTGCTAATAATAGTTTCTGGCTCCTGCATGAGCTTTGTGATACAACTGATATCACATGTTAAAGACACTCTGGTCTTATTTCTGACAGGTTAAGGAAAGTGCTATTGACGCTAACTCTGTCCAAATGTATGGTAACCCGGAGAGTAATGATGATTTCCCAGTTTCTCTTGCACTGTTGAATTGCTGAGGAGGCCACTTGGGAAACTTTGTTTTAATGCTGCTGGGGAGCTTATGTCAGTCATCTGTCAGTTGTAACTTTAAAAAGTCAGAGAGAAAAGCTAAACTAGAAAGGGCATTTTTTATTTTTTTTTATTTGCAGCAGAAACGTCATTGTGAAATTTGTAATGCTTTAAGATGCACAAAATTAAAATTTAGGGTAATACGTTTAAGTGGTCAAAATGTCTATGAGAAGAAAGAGAAACAAATTGGTAATGCAGTTGGAATTGCAGATATGTGGCAGAAGAACTCTATTCAGCAGAAAAATGAAGTCTTTCAGCTATGTGGCCAGAATAGGACAGATATCCACAATTAAAAAAAAGAGGAGGAGGAGATATTAAAATGAAGTTTAAAAATACAGTGATAATGAGAGACTGTCATTTTTAGAGACAGAGGTGATTCTTATCACAACAGTTCAGGGGTTATATGCGGGAGGAAAAGCAAGAACGTAGCTAGAACTCATGGGAAGGTAATTGAAAATTGCATCCTGGATTGAGAAGTCTGTCTTTGTGCATGCATAAATTTGCTGATGTGCACGTGGGAAAGTAACACAGCCACTTTCCACACTGATGGATTTAGAAACTGCAAGGTTTGGAACCAAAAAAATGTAGAAATTGGTCTTTCAGTCAAGGATGGAGTAATTGAATTCATACATCTTGCAGCAAGAGGTAGTAAGTAGGTAAGTAGGGTCATATACAGATTTTTTTTATTTATTTTTTTTTTAATTATTTTTTTTTCTGGGTGTGGAAATACAATGAAGTGTCAGCTGAAAGTTAATGGGAAGACTGCACAGCTTTAGATACTGGGAATCTGAAGGAGAATTGCCACTCTTGCCTGAAGAAAAAGTGGTTTAGGGGATTCATCTGAGAGATGGGAGCCTTAATTCTCTTGGTGGTAACACTTTTTGCATTTTAAACTGCTTCAGACATATCTGTTGTACACAGCAATTCTCTGTGTATTGTACAAAGCAATGCAAAGTGGAACTGTGTTGAGTTTGGGGCCAGGTGGGACTAGATGTGTGAGTATGAGGTACTTCCTTAAGGTGGATGTAAAAAGAATATTTGTCTCCTTGCAGACTTAATGAGAAATCACCTAGCCCATTTCCAAGGTTCCAGCTACCCCTGCTACTTTTGCTTCTCATGATGGCTCAGCCTTTTTCAGTTTGACCTGGTCAGTTAAGCCAGTCAAATCATTCCAGTGTAAGTGGTAGCTAATTGGGGTGCTAGACAACCACAACCACACAGAAATGGTGAACTATTAGGATGATCTTCGCATTGTTTAACTCTGTACAAAACATACTCCAAAAGATTTGGAGGAGGGTGAGTCTAAGGTAAATCTGATGTTGACTGAGGACAGAGTGCATTGCATCTTTGTTATCTTCTGGGAGAATAGTTTTAATAACCAACATAACATATATGTCAAATAAACCAGATTTTAATTTATTTTAGGTAAAACTGACTTTTTTTTTTTTTCCCCTTAACTTGCTTTTGCCAAAAGCAATAGTTATGGAAATGCTTGGTATCCCATTTTTTGGCACACACCTGCACAAGTTCCTATGCAGCTTGATCCCCTTAACACATTAATGTCTTCTATTTTAGTTATTTACAGTTCACAAACACAAGCTCTTTATGTTTAAAAATAGAGTTGGGCAGGAAAATAGACCAACATGTCTCCTCTTATTCATCTTATTTCAGCAATGACACTCCTTTCCCTGAGGTAAGGGTCACTAGCACATCCCAAGAAATTATTTGAATACCATGTCAATCAACAATTAAAAATACTTTGTTTAAGTGCCTTTCACACCAATAGAATTACTGTAATAGAATTAATTGTTAGCATCAAAAAGCTTCATAATATCACCACTCGAACGGCAGACTGCTTGTTTGCAAAAGGCATGCTCTTCAGCCAGTTAGCAGATATTTGGAACAAAAATGTCCCCATCCCAAAACGGTGCTGTCCCCCACCATAATCCAGTGTGTTTGATAGATGTGGAGACTGGAACTGATGGAAGAAATGACAGCCATGCATTTGAGAAGAACGCTGTCCACATTTCCTTTGGAGTTGTCTGTGTATCTTCTAATTAGAGCAATCCAAAACTCTGTATCTTACAGGAGTGTCCCAAACAGCTGATCCTGCAAAGTGTTTGTGCAGTGCCTTCTGTTTTCCTTCTCAAATGCTTCTTGTGCCTCGAAATATGCATTGAAATTGAGGGAAACGTGTTTGTCTGCTCGCACCCACTCCTTATTTCTTGTGCAGGCAGGATGTTCAGCCTGCAGTTTTTCCACCAGTGTGTGGATATTCAGGCAAGCTCCAGCACAAACCCCACGTGTGGTACCTGGGTATTTGGGACATTGTCCCCTCTTACAGCCACGGGAAACCAATTCTGATCATCCAGTGAAGGGAATGTCTGAATTCAAATACTTTTGTAGCTGGGGAGGAGAAATCCTTTTACATCTAGCTTTTCAGGTGTTTGTTTCCTTTTTATTTATTTATTTATTTTTTAAATTTAAAATATCATTCTCCCATCTTAAAAATTCCTTTGCTGCCATCAAGAAGGAAGAAGAAATAGTGCCAGGGTCCAAACAGTAAGTTTTTTCATTGTAGCTGGGGACTTGAAGAGTAGTATGTGTTGCAATCTCCTGGCTGTTATTTCTCTTTTTGTATCTCTGTGTTTTTCAGATGTTCAGTTACCAAGTGAAACAGAAAGGGAGAGGGTTTGAAAACAAATTTTCAGTGGTTACAGATGGTAAACGAAGAAGTTATTGACTGCAGTGACTGCAGTGTGCTGGAATTCCTAGTAATCTGTGAAAGTGCTCCGAGTGTGACATCCCCAAGGCAATCAAGCATAACGTTTTTGGCTCAATAAGTTTAGTGTCACAAAAGTTGGAATAAAGAGGTAGCTGCACTTTTAAATCACTCACTTTAACCAGTGTCACAGTACTCAGTGGGGCAGAATATTATAAGGACAGTTGTTAGAACTGGCACCTGGCAAACAGCTTTTAAGGATAAATTTTCTAATGGCAGAAAAAAATGGCACTCACCTGAACTGGGCTGACTTCACTTGATTTATTCTGTGAACAAGTGAAACTAAAATTTTAAACCAGTTTAAATAAAAATCCATTTTTATGTGAAGGAGTTAACCTTTCTTAAATTTTTTTTTTTAAGCTTTAAGTCAGGTAAACTTGCATTTTTACCTTAATTCAGGAAAACTGCAGGAGGGATCAGTCGGTTTCAACACTTGTTTAGATTTTAATTTCTACAATGACTAGAGCATATTACAGATGGAGAAACATATATGGAGAAATTTGATGGTTAATCCAATTTGCCAAAATATACGGCATGGAATGCCTTATTTTAAGTTCAGAATTGTAGGCAATACTTCTTCACTTTTTTCAAGCAGAGAAATGAGAGACTATCAACAGAACAAGATGAGTATGAATATGCTAATATGAATCCTGTGTTTCTTCAGGGCATGCTGTCTCAGAAAATATAAAAAAAAATAAAAATTGACTGTGCCCTCAGCATGTGAGGGTTTGGTTTTTTTAACCCCGTTTTGTAAGAATGACTGCTTTTATCACACGGGGAAAAACATGTCTTGTAACTAATATGGAAATCACTTTAAAAAAAAATAAAATATTGCTGAAACAGTAATCTCCAGCCATTAGCACTTCAGTTATTGCCATCAAAAAATAATTTACAGATCTTCTCGCAGCTGCTCTCAGCTGCTCACCGAGAGACTGTTGTGAGGCAAAGCTGGGCCAGAAGATGTTTTTCTCATCACACAGTCAGTGTAATTAGTTTAAGAATAACCTCTCCCTTGTGCACCTGAAACAGTTCTATCAGGTAACAGGCCCAGCCAGACACACCACCAATAAATGAGCCACCAATTAGAGCTGGGGTGGGTCAGCAAACTGAGACGTTTTGTAGATGAAGGAGATTACTAAAAGATACTAAGCAGTGCATTAAAGATGGTTGTAATAAGTCTTTTTAGGTTTAAAAAAATGAAGCATGTGCTTTCATGTATTTGCTAATGACGCTACACAGGAAGCTACATTGAATTTTCCCCCACAGTGATTCAAATTTTTATTTTGTGGTAAGGATAAAATGTTTTAATCTGTTTTTTACTTCCTTCTGTGTACTTGTTAAAGGGAAAAGCTCTGAAACAAACCAAATTATCTCAATGGAAAAATACCTGATTTTCATATGATATTTCTGTTCCTAGATGCATTTTATATGCATTTATGAGTGTGTTGTTTTTTTTTTTTTCCCCGTGAGAAAATGCCACTAGATGGAGAAAGGGTTGTTTAAAAAAGTGTGGGGGGGTGAATAAAGGACAAAAGAAAAGGAAAGAAGCCAAATCAAGAATACTGAAGTGCAGTCCTAAAGCCTGAGAAGCATACGATCACACATCATTCGCAGATCCAATATCCTTGTTATTAAAAGTTATGTGTTAAACTCTGGAAGTTTAATGTATTTGAAAATTGTCTAATCAGGAAAATTCTTTTCACTTTTTGGTAAATATCTCAATAGAAATTACGCTTAAATGAACTCTAATACAAGGGGCAGGTGTAGAGAAAGGATAACTGGAAAAGCAATTATTTAAAATTCCTCATAGAATAAATTGCATATCTAAGATAATTGGGATGCCATCATTAAACATTTTTAGATAATGAGAAGCAGAATGGGCTTATTAGCACATTTCTCACTGTATTAAGTAAATGTTTTATCAATTACTTTAAACTTGGGCACAGAAACTTAGGTTGACCTTGGAATATGACTCTTGCCTGCAGGATAAGGAATGATGGACTCATCTCAGAGGGTTGTGGAGTTTTGAGCTGACTGAAAGGGCTGGTCCACAGCAACATCCCCTCTCCATCTGGTGACTCAGACTCAACAGAAGCTCACAAGGTGAATGTTATGGCTCTTGCTGGTCAGAGATGAAATTAATTTGGTACAATTCGTGTTGATGTATTTGAAAGTCTCAAACATCTTCTGACTTTATCATGACTTAGCAAAGCCCAGACTATATTCTTCCAGCTTGCTCTGGATTAGATTATAAAACATTTTACTGATAGAGTTGTGCAATCTCCTGCAGATGACATGCCAGTGTTTGATATAGAACGTGATTTACATTCCTGTCTCTGATCTGTTCTCACCTAAATTGCAGTTATAGGGACTTAAAAGGTTAGCAGGGGTTTGCAGATCTTTTGATTGAATTAGGCTTCGGTAACTTGACTTGTATCTCCCAATCAGCCTGTGTAGAGTTTTCTTCCCATGCATGTGTGGCCCCTATGACTTACTGCATCTCACTAATCTACTCTTTGCCTTCTCCTGACTAGCAGCAAAGTATTTGGTTACCTTTTAGAGTATGCACAGTAGCATACAATATTTCCAAATACTGTGCTGTCCAAAATTCCTGTTCTCAGACAATGAGGGCACACCTCAAGCAATAAGTGCACACCTACATTTTCTGTGTAGTACGTGGATGCTCTTTAAAAAGCAGGAGAAAGGCAGAAACATTTTAGAAGTACAGACGTAGAACAAGTTTGCCCCATGCTCAAATGACATAGAGCAACAGTGATCCAGAGATATTTCCTCCAGGGTTAAAGGATTGGTAACGATCTTTGACTAAGCCACGGTCTCTTCTTTCAGTCTGCCAGTAAGGGCACCAGCTACTGTCAGTTGCAATTGTGATTTTTTTTGAGATCTCAGCCATAAAATTCTGTACTGTTTCTAACTAGTCATGCTGAGTAGACTTTGTAAACTTCGGTTTATTTAAGGAGGAGAAATAGAGGTTTGTGGAGTATCATATGAGGGGATCAAAACTTCTTGGTACAGAAGTCATCTCAAAATTTCACCACTCTTTCTATACAGACCCTTAATTTTTGCTTAAATCAATTTTTGTTTTGGTGATGAATATTAATTTCATACAGAACCCAATGTAGAAAAACTTAATGAACATAATGGGACTACTAAAGGCTGAGGGCTTGTTTATACAGTCTGTAAATTAGAGAATAAAACTTTAAAATTGTGAGTTACCTGCCTGTCTTTCTAAACCATCATAAATAAAACAAAAAATTATATGCTTAGTGTTTCCAGTGAAATAGAAGAGGAGGGGTGTTTTAAGGGTAAGCTCCAAACCAAGTAAGTAGACCATTTAGGTATTGCACCACGATAAATCATGTTCCTTTGTGATCTACATATCTGAAAATCCTTAAGACTATTCCTTTTCATTGTACACGAGTAAACTCTCTTTTACTGCTTGTGATGTAAGTCCAAGTTTAATGGCGATTTTGTCACCTATTTAATTGTCTAGAAAACTCCTCTTCTGCTGGACCTTCAGTGATCTGCATTTTTGCCCAGGCAAACTTGAAGATGGGCTACAAAACTGTGTAAGAACTCAAGCAAGTGGTAGTGCTTCCTGCCTGAAATATATGCAAGCTGATTTTTGCTTCCTTTATCCACGAGAGATTATTTGCTCTTGCTGTTTGTAATTTTCCAATAGGAGAACCCATAATTAATGAGGTGGCCTACACTTCAGTGATGTTTCTGGGAACATCAGCACTCCATCACAGATGAAGAAGGCACTATAAGCAAATGTGAGGATTTTTTTGTCTTTATTCCCAGGACAGAGCAGCAGCCAAAATATCAGCTCCCCTCTCTTGGCTGCACATGTTGTTTGGATGCAGGCCTGACAGTGGTGATTCACCTATTTTTCACCTTCATACTGGACAATCACAATCCATCCTGCTACTTGCAGTTCACCTGGGAGGAAAGTCCAGAAGAGATGGTTCAATATCCTTTTTAGAAGATCCACTGCTGGATCAGTTATTGACCCACTGGACTTTGAATCACTGCTCACCACTGGAGTCTCAGTGAGGAATGGTTGTTTCTCAAAAGAGAGATGTGGTATTTTCAGTCATTCTTCACTAAAGGGATATATAAGCAAACATAGTGCTGTGGAACACCTAAAGTGTACATAAAGTGTGTTAACCAGCCAGGTAACTGCCTGTGTGCACTCTGACTCCTTGACAAATGCTGCGTAGTTTAGCCACATAAATTTTGTTTTCATTTACTGTGGGTGCTCTCTCTATGCCATTTAGGAGTCCTTCTTTGACAATAACAAGTGGACAAGGGTTAGTGGAAGGGGAGCAAATTTGGCCTGCAGTAAGGGACTAAGTACATGCTAAGTTCTGGAACAGGACTATGAAAATTGTTCAAAACCAAAAAGTGATTGCACACAGGTGAGTTTCAAAGAGACCAAGAGAGAACACTGTAGAAGAAACAGTGAGAATGAAGCCTCAGTACATCCTAACATTCCTCTATACCTCTAGGTAGTCAGTTTCATTTGTGCATCAATTCTGACTCGATAGCCTTTTACAAAACAGTTTCTTTCACTTCATACAAGCATCAGCCAAACGTGTGTTTGCTTCTTGCTATCTTAAGAAGTTCTCAGCCCACAGAAGTATAAAATAGTCTTGAAGACAATATGAGAAGTGTAATCCTTCTTCATGCCCTTTCACCATTCAGAAGCTGTAAAGCTGTGTTATCAGACAAGCCTGCTGCAATGGCAACTTTGCTAAATGGAAAATTGGGTGTGGAGCTATCTTCTGTCTGCATTTCTCAGAGTTGTGCTGGTGAGTTGGTGGGTGTAGTTACTGCAGATCGAGCTCATAGTTCTTGGGAATTGAGGTGTTACAAACGGCTTAAATCCAGATTAACTTCTGTTGCCAGGTAAATCTACTGTTTCATATTTGTAAAAGTGTAAAGTTTTGATGTCACCCAGGAAATCCTGATGAAATATTACGAGCTGCAATCTTGCACTGTTATTAAGTTAGCCTGAATACTGAAACTCTTACCTACTAAAAAATCCCTAAAAAACAAGTCAAGAATAGGTGAAAATATTACGTACTGCAAAACATGTACCCAAAACAGAGTAAAAGCACCAATGGTTTATTTCTGAAAGGTACATCACCAGATCTGACTCAAGGTTCAGCTTAGTGCCATTTGTTTCTGAGGAAGAAAAAGTGTTATATATAGATAATTATAATATAATAATATATAGATAATTAACATCTATGATAAAGCAATGCACAGTCTCACTGCATAACAAGGGCTTTAGCACCAAACCTCTGAGTGTAGCTTCTGGTACAGTAATCCCTCCTTTAAGTAGGAGGAAATCTAAATGCGGTTTTGAGTACAGTGACTCACTCATCTCATATTCTCATTTATCAGGTTCTCATATTCTCATTTATCAGGTTTTGCTTTGATATTATAAAACCTTCTTATCATTTTATCCATTGCACCTCATTTAGAGGTGTTTTCCCTGCTAAGTGTGTTCTCAGCTTCAGTAATCTCCTCACTGGTCTGATGACAGGATTGATCAGCTGCTTCATCCTACATTAATTTCTTTCCTTTTTCCTCTCCTGTACAGTCTAGGTATATGCAAGGAAAAAATTCCATGGCATCTTTGCCTTCTTTTCCTCTAAGCATGCCAAATGGATTTTTGTTCCTGTAGAATTTCCTTTGAACTCTTTTTTTCATTCTCAAATAAAAACTTACCTAGTCTCATTTCCTATACACTCATGGACCTCTGATTCTTCTGTCTGTATCTCAAAAATCCTTTCCTGCTTCCCACCCTTTGTCCTGTGAGAAATTCTCTACTTCCCTCAACAAGACTTCTGTGTTTTAAGTCACTTGATGGCTCTCTTATGAACTGAAGAGATCGTTGTCACAAGATTCCCCTATTTTTTTCCATTAGCTCGTACCTGGATGAACATAAACACTAGAAAACTAAGCTGTTCTCTTAGTATTATCTCTGGACTAAAAAGGTAATTTTGTGCACTGTTTCACCCTTGCATGGTTCCCTGACCTGTCTTTTGTTTTTGAAAGCAGAAAAATTCCACAGTTACAAATTTTTTTTTTTTTTTTAAATCTTGTCCAGTTATGCTTTGGTCTGACCATAATCTCATTGGAGTCACTGGGACTTTTTCCATTTAACATCAGTGTGGTTTGGATCAGATCCCAGACGAACTTTTTTTTTCCCCTTGCTTTTAATACCGTGAGTACTCAATTATGATGCTCCTAATGCTGAGCCATGCTGAGCAGGGGGAGGATTTGCCCTGCTGGAGCCCTGGTAGCTGGCAACCATATGTCTTTCAAAGGCAGTGTTCCTCCATGGGGGAATGATGGAAAGATTCCCTCTGCTACACTTCTTTAATTACAAGAGCAAGCATCCTCCCACTGCAGTCCTCCCAGCATCTAGGTACAGTGCTTTAGCCTTCTCTGGTGCAGTCAACATTTCCAGAGAAGATGAAAAACTTCCTTTCTGCCTTCCTGATTCAACACTCCCAACTCCCATGCAGCTGTTCCTTATTGTTGCAATGCACTCTTTAATTGAGGATGCTCAGGACAATAAGGATTCCCATATGCCACTTGCAGCAGCTCTGAGACTTGAAAGAGCTTACTTTGCTATTTCTCTTCAGTGAAAATGTCTTTGCTCAAGGAGTGCAGTGTGCTGCTTACTTTTTGAAATTCTGCCTTTATTTCTATTACTTTCAGAACAAAATGACAGGGACTTGCAATTATTTATATATGTGTGTGTGTGTGTGTGTGTGTGTGCATATACACCTATATATGTGCTCATGACATATGTGTGTGTGTATGAATATAAAGTCAGTCTACACACCTTCCAAAAAGAGCAATTTGCTTTTCTACCTTCACAGGAAGGTGAGGCAAGGCGTCAGAACTAGCTCAGAGGTTAATTTCCAGTGCACAATTCAGCTGTGAAACTAGAGGTGGGAGGCAAACCCAGGAGCGTTCCTCACGCTTAACCATTCCTGATCATCAGTTCATGATAAAAATGTCACAGAGGTTTTGCCTCATATAGGGTGATTAATCACTCAGCAGTATTCAAAAATTGTAATTGATGGACCTTTTAGAGATCTGCACCGTAATAAAAGTTATCTTTCTCAACGTCTTTTGTGATAAAATGTATTTGGCACTTTATAAATTTCATAAACTTAATTGCCATTTTACTCATGCCAGCAATCATCTCTATTACAGGAATTATTATTTGCCCTAAACCAGAACTCCTAATGCTCTGTCCTGCTAAGCAAGCCATCTGACATTTAAAGACAGGGCTTTGGCAGTGCAGACAGCAGGATACATGCAAAGCCCTCACCAACTGTGGGTGAATTATTTGTCAGCTTTTAGATAACAAGCTGATGAAAAATTTGAGACCCTTGAGTGGTTTTGTGACCATATTACCAAAGGAGGTGCACATGTGCCACAGAGAGAAAGGAAGAATGGAAAACTGGAAAACCCCCCGCATTATTCCTTGTTTTATGACCCACACAAAACCTGTGTGCACCCAAAACATCTGGGCTGCTGAGCACAGCAACTGATTTCACATGTGCTCAGTAAAGGGAAGAGACTATGGAGGCCTTTAACTTCCCCCATCAATTTATCCATCAACAGCTGTAGGAGGCTGAAATATTTGAGAATCAGTGAAGTCTGGACACATCCATGGACTAGGGGTGGGATGTCAGGCGAGGTGTGTCTACACTGACCTGGGAGGTGTGTGCTGCCCTTTTCACATTCCTTCATCAGAACATTTACTGTTCACTGTTGAATTCTTGTACGTGAGGTATCTCATGCAACGTGTTCACTCCTGATTCCTGTAGGTCTGGAGCAATTCATGGTTTATGTCAAATGTTTATGTCACAGGTATATGCAAAAAAGTTGGCTGTTCTGGCAGGATTGATGATCCTAGGGTAGAGAAGGTTGCTGAGGAACACTTTTGTGGCACAGTAGGTGCTGTTTGAACTCATCCCCTAAAGATTTTAAGATGATGGAGAACATGTTGGGCTGGAGAAGGGACAGGGTCCTTGTTTCACTGGGGACTGTAATCTTCCTGACATTTTCTTTTATGGATTGATTTTGTTTAGTCATGCGGGCTCCAAAAATGTGCCAAATTTCAACAGAACATTCTGAATGGAGGTGCAGCATGAGTGCAAAACCTTTGTACAAACAGAACTACCTGTTCAGCAATTCCCAGACTCGTTTTTTGACACGGTTCAGTGTGTCAAGGAAAGGAAAAGTCCAGCTCCAGGGTTCATTGCTCTTCAGTGAGGTGGTTATGTTTAAGAGCAACCAGCTAGCCCAGAGTCACACACTCCAGCTAGCCCAAGTAAACACACTCTCGCTCACTCACTCAGCTCAGTAAATGAGAGGCAAGGAGACAAGATAGCTGTACAGCCAAGGACAGGACAAGGTTGAACTGATTTATTAAACAAAATGGTGGGGTTTTATATGGTTCAGAGAGGAGGGTTCTGGAAAGTGGGTGGAACATGGGAGGAGCATGCAAATCCTTGACCATGGATTGGGTATAGGGAAATACATAAACATAGCGAGGTTGGAACTGGGTGGTAACCGGGGAGTGGCCTAGGCTGAAGCCTGCCAAACAACTGGATTGGTTGGTACCTTATGGTAGCTCAACCTATCAGGGAAATGTTGCTGCCCGAAGGCAGATGAGTCCATAAAGAAGTGGAACACAAAATGGAGGACGAATCTACTTGTAGATTCATCTCTCAAACATAAACTTGGTGGTATACAGTCTTAAGTGGTGGATTCCCTTCCCTCCGAGTTTTCTTCTCTGAGCTCCTTGATGTATCTTGCTCTCCATTCTTGATACGATGCCTCGTCACTGCTCACAGTTAATCCGTTATTTACAGAATTAACCCCAACAGACCACTTTTTTAAAAATGAAGACAACTGTGTACAGAATAATTCTGTTCATTGTGGCAGTGCAAGAGCACGTCCATTTTAAACAAACTACCTCAGACAACTTTCTTGACCTGCAATAGATGCTGTAACTCACTGGTGCTAGTACAATGTTTTTCGGTAGGAGGTTTCAGTTTAGCCTTGCCTTATTGCAATTTTTTATAGCTCTAAAAAGGAATAGTTAAATGTTCCAATAAAAATTCTTTTAGCGTGTGGGGTTTTTTTTTTGTGTGTGTATTTTTTTTTGTTTTATTTTTTTAAAAAAGGGGTTATATTCAAGGTACTGAAATCTGTGAAAAGGTTTCAAAGTTTGAAAAGTATGAGTGTCACAAATGTGTGCTATGCCTGGGAAAACATGCTCAGCTATGTTATGGCTGGAAGTGCTCTGGCTTGAAAATTCTTTTGTTCGGAAAACTTATTATTGGCAATCTGAACAAGAAAGAGTGAAAGAAAACAACCTAGATCCCCAAAGACTTTCATCCTAACTTCTTTTAAAAACGCAAATGCAGTCAGGTTCTGTCCAGAAGGAAACAAGTGTAGACACAGAAACACTTGGGAAAGAAAACTCGAAGTAGACCTTCTGGCAATGAGAGGGAGTCAGTGTAGTTTTCATTTCTGGCTGTGGCCTTTCCTTCTGCTCTGTTTGATATGGTTTTAGATTGAGCTTTTCTGAGAACACTGTTGCACACAGTCAGGAACAGAAAAATGGAGGGACTGGGCTGTCATGTTGAGTTTTCATTTGTGCTTGCATCTAGTTTCCTCTGCTCATCCTGGACAGTTCCAACAACTTCAGTTTTATTTGTCTCCAGAGGTATTGCTACTCCTGTGTTGGGCAGGAATATAAACGAGTGGCTGCTCCAGGCAGAGATCACTGCACATATTTAAACCCCCATTAAAACCAAACAAGCAAAAAACCAAACAAAACCAATGCCCAATGTTTGTTCAATATGATTCTCAGTTATATGCAACAGGCAGAAATCAGGGTAATTCCTTGATTTCTCTCTTTTCCCCAATTATGCTTTTTTCTTCAGGGAAAATTTTAAGCATAATTTCTGGGATTCTTTTTCCAATTTGGGAGAGACAAGCAGTGCTACAGCTATTTGGAGCTGCCAGTTAAATCCTTTATTGTGTTAGTACGACTGCAAGCAGATAGAGATGAGAGGCTAGTGGGTGCATAAATCCAAGTCTTTGACACTATTCCCCTTTTAAAAATGTGTTGGGCTCCAAAGAAAGGATTTGTTTCTTTTCTACAACCTATTAAAAGACACTTTTGCTCCTTATTACTCTGCAAGGCTTTGGATTTTACTAAAGGTCTTACTCCAGTTATTTGATATCTGTTAAAGGCAATCAGAATTATGTCCTTACTGCTGTATTGGTCAAGATCTGAGGCTAATGGTTAACTTAAATATATTATTTTGGTTAAAATACTTTACTCACTGTCTATTTTCCTTTAGGCAATTTTTTAATTGAAATTAGTGTGTTCAGCACTATTTTGGGCATAGGAAGAAGTTTTTTTTCCTTATTTAAAATTAATATTGATTTTTCCATATAAAAGGAAATAGTTGAAGCTGCAAGATTCAAATATGACCTATTTTTGGTCATAGAATTCATGTAAGAAAATCCTGCTGATTCCAAATAATATATACATTTCATATACAGTAACTCTAAATATATATCTGGGGTGGACATAAAGCAATAGGAGGCTGCAGAAAAAGTTTTACAGTCTCTTCTCAACTATTCTCAAATGCTTAATAAAAATAAAAAAGATATCAAGTCCCATTTTTACATACTAAAAATCCTCACTCCAATTCGTACTAGTAGAACTGCTTGTGACACTAAGTGGATGCCTTACAGGACAAGTGAGGAGTTCCCCTGATCAGGGTCATCACATTCAGGCTGGGTTAAAATAGTCACTTTTTTTTTTTTAAGGCTCTTAAAAGATCCCAAATAACCCAACCAATAACAACTTAAAAAAAAATTAAAAGAATCTTAAAAAGGATTTAAAAAAAGACCCATGGACCCCCAAATATCTATTATGTTTTCTTTAAAGTGATATAAATATGAGTATTGCTGCATGTGTACAACCTAGAAACATAGTCTTTGGTGTGTCTTCTTTTAGTGCTGAGGTAATGATTATTTTTACTGCTGTAAAGATATGCTATTGGCACAATATGATAACTGAGTTTAAAACTCCTTTTTGGAAGGACTTTGTTAGTCTCAGATTCACTTCAAGCATAAAGATAACAAAAATAATTGTAAGGGATAGAATAAGATTTAGAAATACTTATCAACTTGTGAGATAGCAGAAATTAAAAAAAGAATGATAAACAACAAGGCTGGTAATCAGTCTGTGGTTGTATTCTTGAGTGGAAACCAAGCACTTTTAAATTTGATTGACATGTCCATTGTGAGTTTTTGACAGTTTTTAATCTTAACTTCTTCTTATCTTGGGGTATTCTGTACCTTTGTATACATTTGAGAACCTACATATACATAATCAGAGCATTTGACACAGGCAGTGGAGAAGTCAGTAAGGAAAGATGTGCTGCTGGACCTTGTACTAACACACAAAAAAGGACTGGGGCAGCCTTGGCTGCAGTGATCATGACGTGCTGGAATTGAGGATCCTGGGGGGAGAAAACTAAATAACAAGTGGGATTACTACCCTGGACTTTGAGAGAACTAATTTTAGCCTCTTCAAGAACCTCTTTGGAGGATCCCTAGTCCTTAGGGATCTAGAAGGTAAGAGGACCCAAAACAGCTGGTTAATATTCAAGCATCATTTCCTCCAAGCTCAGGATCCTTGTGAGTACAAAATCAAGTAAAGAGAGCAAGAGATATGCATGGATAAGCAGGGAGCTTCTGATAAAACTCAAACAGAAGAAAGAATTTTTTGAAATGTGGAAAAAGGGACAGACCACTTGGGAGAAGCATAGGAATGCTGTCAGAATGTGTAGGGACACAGCAAGAGAGACAAAGGTCCATTTGGAATTAAATCCAGCAAGGGCAACAAGAAATTTTCTTTGAATACATCAGTAGCAAAAGAAAGACTAGAGAAAATGTGGGCCTAACACTAATTGAGGTGGGTGCACTGGTGACAAAGGATGCAGAGAAGATGAAGTTACTCAGTGCCCTCTTTCCTTCAACCTTTGCTGCTAAGGCTGGCCTTCAGGAATGCCTGACCGTGGAGGCAGGAGAAAGTCTGGGGAAAGAAGACTTACCCTTAATGAGAGACCATTTAGGCAAACCTGACAGCCACAAACCCATGAGCCCCTACAGTTGCTGAGAGAGCTGTCAGACACTATTGCCAAGACACTCTCCATCGTCTTTGAAAGGTCAAGGAGAAAGGGAGAGGGGCCTCAGGACTGCAGGAAAGCCAGTGACATTCTGGTGCTCCAAAATTGCAAGAAGGAGAACCCAGGAAACTACAGGCCAGTCTGTCTCCCCTCCATCCCTGGGAAGGTGATGGAAGAGCTTATCCTGGTTGTCATTTACAAACAAGTGGAAAAACCCCAGTTGTAATGCTCGAGCACAGGCTGGGGACTGACCCCCTGGAAAGCAGCTCTGCAGAGAAGGACCTGGTGTTCAATAAGCTGTCCCTGAGCCAGCAGTGAGCCCTTGTGACCAAAAAGGCCAAAGGTGCCCTGGCCTGCATTAGGAAGAGCATTGCCAGAAGGTCACAGGAAATGTTCCTGCCATTCTACTCTGCTGGCGATGCCTCTCTGCATCTGGAATTGGGTGTCCAGTTGTGGGCTTACCAGTTCAAAACAGAAAAGGAAGCACTGGAGCAGAAAAATAATCAGATTAATAAAAACTCACTGGATGTCAGCATAAAAGGAGAAGCTTTGGTCTGTTGTCCGAGCAAATGCGAGCTTGGAATTTGATCAGAGAGTTCTTATTGCTGGTAACAGATATTAATGAAAAATTGTGGTCTCATTAAGTGGTTAATTACTAAACTTTTTATTGGAAACATCTCTAGACAAATTGACAGATATGAAAACATGTTGAAATGAGGCATGTGGATAGGACAGATTGATTCTCAGTGACTCAGGGTCTGTGTTTATTTTTTTTTTTTTTTGTTTGTAGATTTATTTGTAAATTTAAATGAAGCCTCTGCTGCAGAGACCATTCACACTGCTGCACGAGGAAACACAGTGTGTTGGAGGTCCGTGAAGAAACCAGCTATGATAGAATTTATTGTTACAAGTGGCGTGGTAATGACAGTTGTTATCACTATTGCATGGAAACAGTGTTATGACTGTACAGCTTAGTAACAATATTCTATTAAAGGGTATTTCACCACTGCGACTGAAATTAACTTGTGTCCTTCTGGAATTAACTTGAGCTACTCTATCCAGTTCTGATGCATCAACAAGATTGCTGGAATGGTAGCTGACTGGGTGGAGAAATGATCCAAAACACATCTGCTTTACACATGGGACAAGCTGTGCTGGGTAGGCTGTGTGAGGACTCTTGCAGTGATGTGCTACACTCTTTAAAGAGCCAGGCATATTTCTGAGTCGTACTGGTAATTGCATTAATTAACTAATGAAAAACTTCTCAGGTCTTGGTAACACACTGTTCTGTGTGTTACAGCAAAATGAGGAACACAACAGTAGTAAACCACATGGAGATGAGGACATGGAAGAAAAAAGAAATCGTGAACTGAGGCATCTGCCCAGTGAGCTGAGGTTTTTAAAACCTTTATCTTTTGATGTTTTGCCAATAAGAAGCTCTGTGAGAGGCTGTGTTGTTCCATTAGAAAAGATGAACAGAGAAGAATTCCCTACAAAGAGACAGGGACTACAACCATTTCTGACTATTTTGGCACAGCAGCTGAGCAAAATGTTTATCAGAGGACTTCAAAACATGAAGGGCACAGGACATAAAAAGCAGTTCAGTTTATGCTTTGATGAATTATTTAACCTGTTTCTTCCTCCGGAGAATGCTGCAATTTCTTTGAAAGATCTCCTATGTGGTGGTTTAAAAGTGTGTTTGTTGTAACAATGCACTCTGAATAATTGTATTTCATATAGTTTCCATGCTTTTTTGTGTTCTTATCTAGGATGCCGAATACATGTTTGACTGTGATTCTTCATTAGGATTTGCTGGCATCACTTCCCTTCTCTGACATTCATTATGAGTTTGGCATCGTCTGATTTGGCACAATAAAGTTACTTTAATCTGATATCAATAAATGAAATTCAAAATAGCTGCTTGCTGTTGCCCAGCTGTGGAAATTTCCCTCATGACCCTTCTCACTGGGACAGGCAGGACATTATGAGTAGCAAAACACTGACTATATTTATTCATGTGATTGTGAAGCAATGAAATTGATTATTTGTTTTATAATAGTTCTGTTACACTTGTTGAGTGCCTAAGTGAATGGATAGCACTGCCAGTTGTTATGATGTTGTTATAAACCCGAAATTGTACAGCTAGGAAGATAGAAATAACACACTTTTATCTCAGGGGAAACAAGTGGAAAAATACTTTACATAGAACAGTTCATGCAGGTATACATAACAACATTTTGATAAAAGACGATTTATTCAGCTTTTTACCTGTGTTATTTCACAGCTAACCTAGCTATAATGGAACCAAAAACTCAATTGTTGCAAATTTTAAACTGTTCATCAAACCTCCTTGCTAATATAAATAGGGTGAAATATTAATATTATATGCCATTGAATTGATTTAGATGTGAGCATTTTGATTTGTTTCAAAATATTCTCCCATCATGAGCCTACAGTAATTTTTTTTTTTCAGCCCACCTGAATAATGGAAGAAATACAGAAATGAGAAGTCTCCCTTTTGTATGCAGTCTTGTGAGTTTTGAAATCAATGAAACAGCTGAATTTCTCACTAAGTTTTAAGCCATGGTGGTGAATTCAATTCATGACATTTATGTTCACTGTGTAGTAGACTGGGATTCTCCCCTGTGCCATCATCCATGATTATCCTACAAATGATGAATACATAATTCTTTCCAGATTGTATTGGAAGAAAACAAAAGTCCCTTAGAAAATCAACTCTACAAAACCCCACAAACTTTACTAGAACATGTTCTTCTCAGACATGGACATGACTAATTTTATTTGAAACCTCTGTCTTAAAGTAGGGGCTTGCCTGTATCAAAAAAAAGCAGATCAATTAAACAAGGATAAGCATTTGACTGTCAGTGTCATAAACAGATACTGGATTTTGTTTTTCCTATGAGCATCAGACAGTTTGTTATTAGACAGTGTCACATTGCACTGGAATTGATGTTTGCTTTTCTCTCTGTAGTACTTTTTCTTGTTTGTTTGTTTGTTTTAAATATATTGCTCTGAGATTTCAGGAAGTTCAAGAACAAAGTTGAATATCTTTGCATAGATGCTGAATTGATCAAAAGTTTTAGGGAACCACATTATCATATATGTATCTATATGTACTTATTATATGAAGTTCACTTGGTTTCATTTTATAGCTACTGGAATTTTGCAGGCAAGTACCTGTTTATCACTGACCATACCCACACATTTTCTACTTTACACAGATTCTGTTCTTTGGCAAATTTAGATTTACTAAGCAAGAATGTATTTTAAAATACCAGAAATGTAAACACAAAGTGAATAGTGATTTATGTAATTTTTATAAAAACTATCAAAACACATGAAAATCAATAGTCAATTACATGAGTTGTGAGTGGCACCAATAAATGTTCACTCTGAAGAATAAATGAAAATAAATTATTGCCTTGTATGAGTTCTGTTGCAGTATGGTCCCTCTGTATCCATCCTTGCAGAGATCCTTACAGAAACTACTAATAATGAAATATGGAGCATATGGAGAATTCATCGTTCTAGGCGAATTCCTTTGTTATATGGGATATATCAATATCTATAGGCCAATATACCTGTAACTGCTATAAATGGAAACGCCTGAACTGTTATGCTGCTTGCCAGTGAAAGATTTATCAGAATAAAAAAACAAAACTGAAGAATGTTATTTCAGGTCAACTGAGGTTAAAAATCTATGTATTACTGCACAGCATAACAGTTTCTGAACTATAAGTGTGAAATATCTGAAGGATTTGTCTGTTTGAGCAGATCAAGGCATAGCTGCTGCTGTCTTTTAAGGCACTGATTGATAACCATTTGTTTAGCTGAATACACAAATTATTTTGATTTTGATAGTGCAAGGAGGATTGGGCTGCTGAGCTGCTGGTGCTATTCCTGAAGAAAGCACTTTTGCTAAATGATGGGCCTAAGAGCTGATTACAGTCTCCTGGCTGACAAATCTTGAGATGTAACTATGATTGATCTGTTTCAGTACTTGCTGTGAGAAGAATGTACTGAAAAGCCACTCGTCATCAATAAGAGTTCCTTGAAGAAGTAAAATACAGAATCTGTGCTGCTATGAACAGTAAAGTGCATAAGCTAAATAGCTGAGGAAATCAGAAATAATGGAAATATTTGTACACAGATGCAGACACTCAGTCCAGTTGTAACTGGCAGTGACAATATAAGCAGAATTAAGGTGTGGTTATAGAGCAGTGATGGCAGGAACACGGGCACTGAGACAGATGGGCTTGTGCCAGGAAACAGAGTTCTGACATGTCTATCAGGAAATAGGACTCCTCATTTGTGCTTTGAGGGACTGTATTAAAACAAAGATAGATGGAGCAGAGGAAACGACCGTTTTTGGTCAAGACTGTGGAAGGATGACAAGATTGTTCATGGTGAATGGTGTTTTGAAATGCTGTAGACCTCAGAGTGAGATATTGATGATGATATGCACTGTCACCAGGAGAAAAAGCATTACTGCTTGTCACATTAATGTTACTTTTCTCTCCCCAGAAAGGCATTTGAAAGAACACATTGCTTTCATATTGATAGTGTTTGAAATTCCTGGATGAAATTGCGAGCAACCTTCTTCACCAAGTATTTCCCGAGCCAGTAAAAAGTGTTATTACACCGGGTTCAGTTTTCGGTATGAAATTAGGGTATTAGAGAAGAATGAGCTTGGGATAATAGATTTTAGATAAAGTCACAGATGGATTCAATTTAGGTGAAATGGTAAGAATCAGTGAAAGACTGTCATTATAACTGATAACTCAGGTAAGGGAACTAGCTGGAGGGAGTGCTCAAGACTAGGACTTTGGGAATCAGAAACCATACACTGGAATTTCTGTCCAGTTAAGTTCTGAAACTCTCAGGAATCTGTATTCCCTAAAAAAAGGAGGAAAAGTAAGGAAGGACTTGCCAAAATGTGAGAAAACAGCTTCTCAAGAAACACATAAAATGCCGAAATAGAAAAAAAAACAATTACAGTGCGCATGCATAGAGATAATATTAACCAAAAAAGCATTTATTAGAGCCCTGAAACTTAGAGATAGTCCCTAATATAACAAGCTGTTACAGGTCAACAGAATTAGACCTTGGAAATGGTCATAACTAGTAGCAGAGAGTTATTTAGCTCTAGAAACTAAATGGTAAGGAAAAATGCTATAAGCAGATAGGGCACAAAATGCAACAGTGCAAAATTATGCGATGACAATCTAATCACAGTCGTTTCAGCTGTAACCTGATGAGTTAGAATTTATGTCTGTGGAGAGCAGCCTGAGTGACTAGTTAGTTCAGACTCATCTCTGACTGTCACTGCGGTGAGGCTGCAAGGCCTGCAATGCACCCTTGGAATGAGTCAGGAAAGATATTTCTGGAAAAGATGAAAAAAAGCCAATGTTTTTGAATAGGGTATTGGTGACACTTAAATCTGGAGTGTTAAATATGGTTCAGGTCACATTCAGGAAAGATGGATTTCAGCCTGGAACACTACCTGAGAAGGACTACAAGAAAGATAAGGGTAATGGAGAGCTTGTTCATGACAGGAGATTTAAAGAGCTCAGTTTGTATAGTATTATAAATTAAAGATTGAGAGGGATATGACAGATACACATAAATATGTCCAAAGATAAGCACAAAAGAGGAAGGAGAGTTTTTGGGGTGAAAAGGTAACATTAACAGAAAACAACTGGTCTGAAATAAATCTGCAGTTATGCAGGGTGAGTGAGTGAGTGAGGGCAGCGGGCTGTCAGCAGGGGCTGGCGGGGAGGAGCAGGGATCCTGGGCAGGGAGCTGCAATCCCTGCCCTGGATGTGCAGGGCTGTGCTCCCAGCACGGATGGAGAGCTTTAGCGTGGATCTTCTTCCACGGGGTTCCAGGGGATAATGGCTTATGAGTCCAGCCCTGTTTTCCTGTGGAAGTCCCTTCCCACGGGAGAACAGTCCTTGATAGACCTCTCCGACACGGGTTTAGCATGGATCCCACGTCTGGATCCCAGCATCCTTACCTGAGCCGTTTTCTGCTCCAGCTTAAGGCTCTCTCTCTCTCTCTGCTCACAAATCTTCAGGAGCAGCAGTGTGGATCCCTCACTGGGATTCCAAGCTTACTCGAGCCGTCTTTCGCTCCGGCGTAAGCCTCAGGGTTATAAATCTTCAACAGGACTCTGCTTCACCTCAGGTCTCTTATGAAGTCTCGGTTCTCTGGTACATCCACCAACTCCTCTGAGATCCGCATGGGGGGTCTCCTCAGCCCAACAATCTTTCACAGGTAGCAGGGTTTTATTTTTCAGTCTTTTCCTTGCTGAAGGGAGAGAGAGTGAAAGAGGGGGAGAAACAGCCCTCCCTCTTTCAAACTTTCCTTCTCTCTCCTGCTGCAGCTCTGGCCTTGAACATTTCCTTATCTCTTTGCTAGAATTCTTTTGCAGCGCTTTCTGTCCAAGTAGTCAGTCCTTCTCTAAAGTTTTTTTTTCTTCACTCACTTCCAAGAGAGAAAAGGGGGGCTTCAGTGCCACACCTGCCCCTGGTCCAGGGCCAGGGGAGGAGGAGGCCTTGGTCCATTCGGGGCCCGCTGCTGCCTCTCCTACATGGCTGCCACTTTTAATTTCAACTACATAACCCACCTTCTCTTCCATTTTCTTAAATATGGAATTAGCAAAGACATCATTAAGAGTTTGGATTGGCTTTTTTTTGTCCAGAAATCCACCTGGACAAAACCGTTCTCAGCCCCAGGGGCTGGCTGGCTGGGCAAAACTGCGACACTCACACCTGAAACAACATCGTGGGCCTTGAAAAACCAGTCCTGTGGCCACACTGCAGCCCAGGAAGGACTGAGTGGGACAAGGAGACTCATTTCCCAAACAGCCTCCTAGACACCTGGGCCAGAGAGCACNCAGAGACACAGCCCGTGCCTCACACCTGAAACACCATCGTGGGCCTTGAAAAACCAGTCCTGTGGCCACACTGCAGCCCAGGAAGGACTGAGTGGGACAAGGAGACTCATTTCCCAAACAGCCTCCTAGACACCTGGGCCAGAGAGCACACAAGTGAGTGGCTGGATCATATTCCCTCCCATGCCTCAGGCTCTGGAAAGCTGAACGGTGTCATGGACCCTTCAAAACCACTCTGAAAGCAAAGGCTGGTGGGACCTTCAGTCACTGGAACCTACATTTAAAGAAGGCCAACCAATGAAGTTAACACCTGAGGCTCTACC
>VXAW01000668.1:184112-209144 GCA_013399735.1 Tyrannus savana | reverse complement strand
GAATTGGGGGGGAAATAATAGGGGAGATAAATAAATAATTGGGCCAAATAAATAACCGGGCAAAATATATGGTGGGAAGTTAACTGGGAAAAATAAATAATTGGGGATATAGGGGAAATAATTGGGAAACCAAATAAATGGGGAAAATAGATAACTGGGGAAAATAAAGAATTGGGGAAGTGCATGGGGAAATAAATAACTGGGGGAAAAAAGAATCAGGGAAAATAAATAACTGGGGAAAATAAAGAATTGGGTAAATTTATAGGGGAAATAAATATCTGGGGAAAATAAATAATTGGGGAAAATATGTAGGGGAAATAAATTATTGGGAAAACAAATAATTGAGAAAAATAAATACCCGGGGAAGTGTATAGGGGGAATAAATAAATTGGGAAAACAAATAAATGAGGAAAGTAAATTAGTGATAGTTAATAAGTAATTGGAAAAACAGATAGGGGAAATAAGAGGGGAAATTAATAAAAAAACGGGGAGGGGAAGTAAATATTAAGGGGATAAAATAAATAGTGAAAAAGTAATTAAGGGGGGGAATGAATAAGGAGGAAAAAAATTAGTAAAGGAAGGAGAAAATGAATAAGGGTGGGAAAAAGTGAGTAAAGGGGAGAGAAATTAATGAGGGAGGGGAAATAAATAGAAAAATAAGGGGGGGAAATGGAAGAATAATAGGGAAAAACTAGAATAAAAATAAATTTAGAAAAAATAAAAGCAGCTTTGTCCACTGCTTAAAAACCAAACACACAGTGCTGACATTAGTATTTTGCTGTTTTCATGACTGAACTATTTACAGGGATTCAAGACAGTACTTAAAGCCTGTTCAAAACAGCACCATGCTTTATTAATTTTATTACTTTATATTTATTAATTAAACAAGATGCCTTTTTTTTTTAAGTAGAGTGAGCAGGCTGTCAGGTCCCTGTGTGGGTCCACCCCAAAAAGTTGTTTCTTGTAATTTTCAGTGCAATCATTAGCAAGAATAATTTTATTTCTGACATGGAAAATGAAAAAAATAACACTGAGCTCATTTGGCTTCAAATGTGGCGTTGCACCTATTTTTAGCTAGGAAGCACCAACTCTCTGGGATTCCCTGAGGAAGACACTGTTAGTCTCAAATTTTGTGGCACTCATCTTAAATCCAAACAGCACCAGGTGCAGAACAAGGTGAAGGGACAAAACCCCAGAGAACTTCTTCATTCAGCAGCAATGCAGAGACTCCACAGCCCAGGGGACCTGAAATGGGAATTTCTTGTGCTTCTTTTTTACTTCAGTTTCAGCCCTGAGCGAGCTAAAAGCCCTTTGCTGCCCTTGGCTGGCTGATGGATCTAAAGAAACAGTTCCAAATGAGCTGGGGTTGACTAAGTCAGCCATCCCCCCAAAAAAACCCAAACAAAAGCGGGTTGTCAACTTCACACTTCTCAGCCTGCAACGTTCCTGGTTAACACTCACAATCACAAATGTCTTTTCATGTTCAGTTTGAGACAAGCTGACACAGGGAAACATGCTGTCTCCTGTTTGTTCCACAACTATTTCACAGTTTTGTAGGCATTTTAAGGTCTTCTCAGTTCGGCAGTTTCCAAGAGCAACACATCTCAGTACAGTCAGTAAACACTCACTCTGACAAATGGTCAGACACATGATGGCACCTTGATACGACACAAATATTTGAATTGCTGTTTGTTCAGATTAAAATAAAAACAAACCAACAGCAGAGTCCAAGAAAAGTGATTTATTTCCACTTGTCCTTATGAGTTAAAGACAGTATCTTTTCTTTAAAAAACAGTATCATGTCCTGTTTAGAAAATGATTACACCTTTCTTGTCCAAGCAGTTACCCCCAAGTATGACCTCCTGTCTACCTTTTAAGGATAGGTGGGTTGGTGTCTTTAAGAGCAATCCTCAGAATGTAGCGTCAGAAAACGAATATAGGTGAGGATAAAGTTACCAGCAAGTGGATAAATGTTCCTGTATTATTATACATAAACACAGAGGAACTCATCCACCAACTAGTGCTCCATTGGCTCCTCAGCCTTTTCCACAGTTTCTTCTACAGGCGGAACCGGCTTAAAGAGAGGAAAAACAAATATTTTAGGAAGGCAGAAGACAACACTTGACAGATCAGCTTTATCCTGATTTGAGCATCACAAGTGGCAAATGCTGCTCACGTCAGCAAACAGCTTACAAAGTAGTGTTATCCAAATTAAGCATGAGCAGGACAGAGTTGGTAATTAGGAGACTATGGAAGCATCCTGTGAAGGGCATGAGAAACATAAGCAGCCACTTCTGTTGCAAAACAGGGAAAACTTGTACTTGATCAAAGTTGAGGAAAGAAGATGACATTGGAACAGGCTGGCATAAATGCAGTGTTCATATGGCAATTTTAAAAACTGCCTTCCTAGAACTCCACTACAGTAGTAGAGAGTTAAATTTATTTTTAACATAATAGATCATATCTAAATGTCATCTTTCAACAAAGTCTATTTATTTGTATCTAAGCCACACACCTTTCTCTGTGGTCTCTCCTCAAGACCTTCTAGGAATGGTGCTACGTCGTCATCGTCGTAGATGGTAAACTCCATGTCTTTGCCCACAATTCCAATGGAAACATTCTGTCAAGCAAAGTTTTGAAAGCAGGGAGAAGCATTTTTCTGCAATTAATTCTTTCTGTAAGTTTTCACTTACAAAAGCTATCATATTTCATTCAAGGGTTTCAATTTGTTTAATTTTGTTTTCCTTTGAATACACACAATTTCTCAAAATCCCTTATTTTAATCTCATTTTGCATTTTCAATATTTTAAGAGTTCTAAAAAACAAGGTGATGGAAAAGGGCCACAAGCAGAACACCAGCCAGTGGATATCCTTAGAATTTTCTCGTTCAACAGTTCCTCAATTCACTGTCAGAAGTTTGTACACCTTTCTGATGCTGGATGCTCAATCAACTGTTGGTGCCCTACCTTCCCTCACCTCCCAGTGAACGACTGACTGTTCACAAAGCAAAGCTGGGATTCCAGTTGCATGTAATGTTTCTTAACACTGATCAAAGCTTAAAATAGAGTGAAGCAACCACAGAAACAATGTCTTATTTAGTGAAAGCATAATTTTTGTTCAGAAACTTACATCTCAGATAATTAGGAAATGGTAGATAAACTGGTGACATTAAATGGAGATGTTATTATCTACCAGTGTTCAGCTTCCAAGTTTCAGTGCTTTGTCAGACAAACTTCACAAGAATTTTGTCACAGTAATTTCTAGTAACAATGGCAGTAAAATTCCTAAAGAAAACCTAGTACTTACCTTGGTGGTCAGATCCTGTTCAGCAGGAAGAGTCTCTCTCAGGGCACGCAGTCCATGTTTAACTAACTCATTTAGATTACCTTAAAATGGAATCAGAAAGACAGTTATGGACTATATGGTATTATCTCTGGACACTCATCTGACCTTATTCCTATTGCTAGTTGAGAACTACAAAATCAGCTTGGCTAACTTGTCTTCCAGAGCTCCTCTCCCTTCAGGTACTGAGCACAGAGTTGGTTACAATAGCATACCTTGAGAAACCATCCCTCCCCTATATTTGAGGTCAAGTACATCAGGTTTTGACACCTGCCTTGCCTTCAGTGCCTTCACTGCAGTGATATTCCAGCTTTGATTTTTTTTCCCCCAAGCACTATTCAATAGGCTCCTCATCACCATTCCATAAAAAAATAAATTCAACACTTTCAATGCACCACCTAAATACTTGCACTGACATACACTGCTATGAAAAGAGTTACACTTCTCCTGGGTTAAACAGGGCAGTGGAAAGAGTTACACTTCCCCTGGGTTAAACAGGGTAGAGGCCTTTCGNATACTTGCACTGACATACACTGCTGTGGAAAGAGTTACATTTCCCCTGGGTTAAACAGGGCAGAGGCCTTTCACTTTTCCCCCTGCTTTTCTGAGCTTCTCTTTTCATTAGATGCAATAAAAGCATCCACATGTTAAGACATGAAAATCTGTAACATTCTCATGCAGATTTTACAGTTATGCCGGACTTGTCCCCAAAAGTTTATCTTCATCTCACTAAATGCAAAAGAATGGAACAGTAGCAGAAAGTGAACTGCAGAACTGATGAAGGCCATTAGCTAGAGAGGGTTCCACTACTCACAGTCAGTGAACTCAGTCATGTGCCTCTCCAAGTAAGTCCGCGCCGACTGTGAACGAGCACCAATGGACATTGCTTTGCAGTCAAAATAGTTTGCAGAGGGACAAGTCTGGAAGATGTGAGGGCCCATATCCTACAAGGAGAGAGGAAAAAAAAATCAACAGAATGTAAAACAAACGTATAAATTCATACCAAGTCTGCGGCTTAAACATGAGATTTTCTGAAAGAGTTTTGCTTCACGGTACATCGCACGGCCTGTATGTATGCACAGAAACGTATTTTACATTGCTGATCATATCACTGTTCTTATATAATCCCTTCAAAACTACTGATATAAAAACCCCCCACCAATAATTAAAAAAGAAAACCAAACCAAACCCAACTCCTTCTCTACACTTGTTTCATTAAGATGCAGCTTTTATGTGGACAGGATGGCTGGCACAAAAAAATTTCTTTCTCTCTTCTATGCTGTGTTTATGTGTTTCTGTACACACATATCTGCACAAAAGTAAAAACTGGCTGTAGACTAAACCATGCCATTCAAAACTTCAAGAATCTTGAGGGCAGAGATTCTGCATGTACAGACTGTTGCTGCTAAACAAGTAAGAGAGAGGCCAGTGATGATTTCCACATCCATTTTTTAATAGAAAGTGTTTAGAATAAAAGTTTGTAAACATCCAAAATCAATAGCAAACCATTTACAGAAAAAAAATCTGATTTTTGCAGTATCTCATATGGCACCTTAAAATGCCTAATAAGTGTACGAAGGATTAGCTATTAATTAACACTTCTAAAAGCTATGTTTTAGGCTAAGATTCAGACAATTATCTCCTTATTCAGAGAATTTTGATGAGTTAGCCTCTTCCATCTTTCCCTCTTAACACCTCCTTGTACAAAGTTCCACTAATCACAGTTCCCTGCAGATCACTAGGAACCAGGGCAGCTTACTCACATCATAGCCAGCGATGAGCAGTCCCACACCATACGGCCTCCTGCCGTAACGCTGCGTCGGGATCTGGGTTTCTGAAGCAAGCTAAGGAAACAATCTCAAAATTTGCACTTTAATTGCACAAAACATCCTCCTAAGCCAACCAGAGGTGCACCAAAGCGCATCCTTACGGGGTGTTCTCTGAATGAATACACGAGCAGTGCGAGTGAAGAAAAATTTTCCAGTCAAATTTTCCAACTTGAGTTTTAAGTTGTGACATATGACAATCATTTTATGAACAATTAAAAAGCCATAAAAGTATTACAAGTGTGAAAAAAAGGATACTGCTTCCAATTAGTGACACTAGACGGGAAACTGGAAGAGGTCTATCAAACACAAACCTAGAATCCAAACACTCCTGACGCATGAAATTGCTGGAAAGCAAAAAACAAAAATACAAAAAAATTAAACCAATGCACAGATCAAAGACACAATGAAGTTTTGTCTCAATACTTGTCTGTTAAGGTAAACATTTTTGTTTCAGCTCTGCTTGTTGAGAAAAAGGGTCAAAGGCTTTACATAATTTCATTTCACCATGACCTATAATTGTTATTTAGAAAGCTGACCACAGGTTTGAAAGAGTATAAAAGTATTTCAGCCATACAAATGCAAAGAAGGTAGAAGTTCACGCAGGCAACAGATGGATTATCTGGAAAAAAGCCACAGTCAAATGGTAACACTGCTTTGTAACGTTACAGCACTTAATATTTATTTTACAAAGTCTTCCTATCCCTTCTTTGTCCTTTCAAACTGAGGAACACTCCTCCTTCCGTGTACATTCACCTCACCTAATCAAACTATGTGGCCAGCAGGTAAAAGCAAGCCCCTCTGAAGCCCACACATACAGCACTCTGTGTGTTCAGTAACTTTATAAACTGTGTGTACACAGAAGCAGCTGCCAGAGGGAAAGAAGTGATGCACTTTCTCAGACTGCTTGGAAACCCCAACACGCTGAGGAAACCAGACAGGACTGTCTCACTAGCAACAAAACCAAGGAGCAAAATTTCGGGCCAAACAAATGAGATTTCTGCCAACCAGTTAAAAATCTGCCAGAATTTCACGCTGAGGTCTTTGGCACAGTACAACAAAGCAGCAGCTCAAGACTAATCCTTAGCCGAGCAGAAAATCTCATTTGCAATAGTCTGAATGAACTTTCACTCGCTATTGCAGAACTGTGTTATTATGTCAACAACCAGGATACTCACCACAAGAGTCTTGCATCGGCAGTAAGTCCAGCAATTGAGATACCAATATGGTTGTCAACGTACAGGATTTTTTTCTGATGAGCTGCCAGCTCAGACTGTGCTCTCTGTGCATAAAAAGAGAAAGCTATGTGGCAAACTGAACAGTCTGCCAAGCACTGTGGAGAAATCTGCTAACATTTATAGCAAGAACTGAATATGATCATGAAACAATAAAAAAAAAAAATTAAATTTTATAACTTGCAAGAGAAGACAAGAAAAACCTAATTTCACTTTAGTAGGAACCTGTCAGAATGGGAGAAAGAACAGACACTCACTCAAGCTTTGGGAAAATAAATGAAGAGATTTACTACTTAATAACTAATGAAAAGAAAAAGAAAAGAGGACACCATCTTTTAAAGGGAAAAAATCTTGCACTTACTTCCTTCACCAATTTGTGACAATCTGCTTTGCATAAGTACTGAAAATATTTCAGTTCTGTACTGGTACTCAGGCAAAAGGAAACTGGGATTGTATTTACAGTACACATAGAAGTTCTGACTGCAAAAAGCTAATCTGCCAACCCAAAACTCTTCTACGAACATTACTGTCCCAGGAACACAGTTTTGAAGTTACCTTGAGAGCAACCAGAACAGCGTGTGTTTTGGACTTCAGCCCCACCGTAGCCGAGCCTTGCTTCACGGCTTCCATGGCATACTCTATTTGGTGAATTCGGCCCTACAAAAACAAAACAAAGGTGATCATTCTCGAGTTATTCCTCTGAATCAGCTTGGAATGGGTTTGGACTTTCAGATCTTTGGTTCCCCACCTCAACAGGTGGGGAATCTGCATCACAATTTAAACCTACAACCAACAGATCTCCACATTTATCTTCTGCAGTGCCTCACCACTAACTCATGAAAACCGGGCCACCTCTAAGTCACTCACTACTGCACACAAAGGAATGGGAAAACTAAAAAGAAAGGGTGAGTAATCTTGACACTGGAATCTTGACATTAATCTTGACATAAGAATCATGAGACTTTTGTCACTGTCTTCAGAGGAATCAGTATTTGACCTGAAGTGATTCAAAGACAGAACTTCCAGCTGAAGTTGGACACTTAACTTTTAATCGAGTTTCCTGAAGAAAAGGGTCTTACACAATTGTTGTGTCTCACCATCCATTCCCCAATAACTTCTGAACAAGTTATTGGCCAATTGCAGCGAAGTCTGAAAGAGGAGTAGAGGTCTCAAAGGAAATCAAGCCCCCACAAGTTCTGCAGAGGAGTCCAACAGCTTCGCAGGAAAATGTGACAGTGTCCATTTAATGGCACCACTGAGGGCAAAGTGTCTCATTTTCTGCCCTCCAGCCCATGTCAGACAGGGCAGAGCTGCCCTGCAAGCACAGCCCACAGCTGGATGATTTTGCCAGGTCTATTAAAAGTCTCAAGAGAATGCTACAGTTTTAAAAGTAATTTTTAAAGTAACAGATAAGATGAAAAAGATTAAAACTGAAGTTTCTGATACAGAACCTGCCAGAGAAACACAATCGGTAAGGATGAAAGCAGTTCAAAGGCATCTACACCTGTCATGGTATTGACTAAAAAAAACAGGCAAATACTCAAGGTTGTCTTCATATATGACTGAAAACATGAAATACTCTCCATTGCAATGTAGGGAAAATAAGTATCAGATACAACAGTAGTACACGATGAAGATTTTCAGAAGCAATACAAACCCCAAAACTAATGACACACTAGCTTTATAGGAACAAAATTCCTTATTTGCATTTAAAACCTCCGGTTTTGCTAAATAAGGAAATGAGTCATTTTCCAAGGCTCTGATTTTCCCTAAGCATCCCTTCTGAAACCGTCCATACTGAGAGAAGAGGCAACACTAAACACTTGAGCTGACACTTGCTTTTAGAATTCCAGAACATTTATTTTCAAGTCAACACAACCTGTGTAAGTTTCAGAACACACAGGGTATGTTTTTAGTTAACAAACACACTGGGGAACCGACTCAGAGGTATGAAAATTTAAAATTCAAGTGCAAAGCTCAATATAATCTTAACCAGAGAAACAGCAGGAAGCCTCCCTGACGCTCCACAACACGGGAAACCAGGGACACACATCTGCACAGACTTCAGAACTGAAGCACAAACTGCAGCACAAGGTGACATGGCATTTAACCACTTTCAAGTTCTAGCTCTCAAGGTTATAAGCCTTGTACGTGGAGTTTATTCAGTGTGGATGTCTGTGACCACTTCAGTACAGAAAATGAAGATCTGTTGAGTTGCACCACAAAGATCAGTACCCCAGATTCCATGCTCCAGACTACCCTGTGGGTACAGGCATTCAAACAAGGCAGTAAAAATTGTGCACAGAAAGAGAAACAGGTGCTGTTATATCCCACTTGAAGAAGTCCCATATTCTCACTCAAGCACAAAATACTGACTTCTAATAATTCGATTTTTTCCCTGAACAATCGGAGTAAAGTGATTAATGGAAAAAAATTATTCCCAAACATGAACTAAATAGTTCCTTTCCAGTATTATCTAGTGGGCAAAAGGGAGAATGACCTAGCAGTGGCCTAACACTGGGAAGACTTAAGCTCAGTTTTGTGGTTTTTCTACCTTACTTACCAAGCTCTTAAAATGATCTGTAAATGGATCACAGAACCACAGGATGGTTGGGGTTGGAAGGGACCTTTTAAGGATCATCTAGTCCAACGCCCAAGGTGACTGCATCTATTTTGTACCCCACCTCAGCACCACTCAGGTTCACACACCACAGGTACTGAGATGTGCCAGTGGTTTTCCAGACACCCACAGCCTGGAAAGGGGGAGGGGAGCAGCCTGCAGGAACTTCAGGCACCTGACAACAACCTAGACAACCGTGATACTGCTGCTGTGAGGTGGAGAAAACCCCAAAGAGCAAGTTAAAAACCCAGTGACACAGCACATAAAGGCCTTACCTGCGGGCTCCACACGGTGACATCATTGTCGTACTGGTTGCGAAACTGGAATGGAGAAAATAAAACTCATTAGGGCCACTAATTGGCGGGCAGGAGGAGTGTTGCTGAGGGGAGTCCTGGTTGTTCTCACAGAATCACAGCATCAATTACTTTGGATAAGACCTCTGAGATCACAGACTCCAATCTGTGACCAAACACCACCATGCCAACAAAGTGCAGGATCAGTGACTCCAGGATCAGTGACTCCACCACCTCCCTGGGAAGCCCTTTCCAACATCTCATCACCCTTTCCGTGAAAAAATTCTTTCTTCTGTTCAATTCCTTTTGTCAAATTGTTAGGGAAGAGACGTCTGGAGACCATCCAGCCGAACCCCCCGGGCCAAGGCAGGGTCACCTAGAGCATGTGACACAGGAATGTGTCCCAGTGGGTTCTGAACGTCTCCAGAGAGGGAGACTCCATGACCTCCCTGGTCAGCCTGTCCCGGTGCTCTGCCACGCTCAGCGCAGAGAACTTCTTCCTCGTATTGAGGTGGAGCTTCTTGTGTTTTAGTTTACGGTTAGCGCCCCTCGTCCTGTCTCTGGGCTGCACTGAAGAGCGTGGCACCATCCCCTTGGCACCGGCCTTTGAGACGCTCGTGTGTGCTGCTGACATCCCCTCCCGGCCTCCTGCAGGCTGACCAGGCCCAGCTCCCGCTGGGCGAGGAGCTCCAGCCCCCTGCAGAGGTATCCGCACGCCCCCCCCGCAGCAGGCCCCGGCTGTGTCCGCCCCCGGACCGCGGCGGGCCCCGCTCCGCACCCCCCCCCATCTCCAGGCCCGGCCGCGCCCGCGGCCCCGCGTGGCCCGGGAACTGCTTACTCACCGCTCCTCCCGCCCGCCTCCCCCCGCCGGCTCCGCAGCNGTTGATTTCCGAACGGGCCCTTTTGCCGTGCGGGCTGAAGGTGCTAAAAGAGCTCGGCCAAAGCGATTTGAAGGTGCTAAAAGAGCTCGGCCAGAGCTATTTGTGTGCCGGAGCTCTTGCTTTGGGCGGCGCGAAGTGTTTTTGTGTGGTTGTAACTGAAGAGCGAGNCCCTGTGTAATGTATCATATTCTGTATATTAATGTTTCAGCTTTACAGTTCTATTTCCATTAGGGGAAGATTGCCCGTGAGCCTCTTAGTGGATAAAAAGAGGATCAATTTAATGCTGTACTCGTGTGGTTTTATTTCTTTAAAACAAGTGTGCAGCTGCTGAAGTCACAGTAAAGTCAAACTAGCATATAACTGGCATAACTAGTATATATATATATATATAAAATACTAACTCTATACTAGTTTTATGTTTCTATAACTAGTTCTGTACTAGTTTTATATATATACATATATAGAGTGCATATATATAAAAATAGTGTATAACTAGTATAACTAGTATATATATAAAACTATTAACGTACTAGTTTGATATATATATATACCAGTTACATATATATATATATAACTAGTATATATAACCTTTTGATTACTGCAGGCACAATTCTCCTGCCAATGGAGAAGTTTGTCTTTTTTTTTTTTTTTTTCCCCCTGGAAAGGGCTATGGTGTTCTTTGAGAAATAAAATTTTTTTAAAAAAAACAAACAAACTAAACACACTGACCTGAATTATCTATCTTATTAATTTTAAGCTTTCTGATTAATAATAAAAGTTCATTTGGTCTGAAATAACTTCCTCTCTTCAGCATTGTTTGGTGGGCGCTGAAACAGGATGTATAAACATTTTAAGTGAGCTGAAGAGCTTTCAAGTTTCACCGAGCCCTCAGTAAATATTCCTGCAGTCTGTGCTCAATGCCATTCTGCAACAACTTCCTACAGCAATAAGGGACTCCCTAGAGATCCCTTTACTCCGCCCACAGCCACAGAACAATAGACAGACATTTCCTCTCATTCTGGCAAAACCGTGTTAGTTTTGATAGAGCACTAAGCCACGCCAACTCTCTCTATTTTGCTGTATTTATACAGCAAGCAACGTTAGGAGCCATGATTTTAGTGATAAAAGGGCAGGATTTGTAAAAATCTCGCAGAGAATATTGGTAATAGCTGCATAGCTGAAGAACTTTTGGAAGAACTATTGTGTAGGTTTATTAAATGAAAACTGAAGTATTTTCCAGAGTAATCTCTTTAAAAAAAATACATGCATAGGGGGGAAAAAAAAAAAGAAAAAAAGAAAAAAAATCACAAAAACAAATTAACCAGATGTCCTTCTATTAAAAATTTATTCTAAAGCAAACGGATTCAGGTCACGTGGCAGCAGGAAGGGTGGTGTGGGACAGAGTCCCAGCTGCTCTCCAGTGCTGCAGGCAGCACAACTGCTATGGTATTCCCAAGGCAGCAGCACAAGAGGATGTCAGAGGCAGGAATAATCTCTAGAAGGGGGAAATGCTTACCGTGGAAGGAAGTCATTCACTTCCTTCTGGATGCTCCTGCTTGCCCTTTAGTCTCAGTATGAGACCTCTAAAGGCAGGGCTAAAGCCAGAGAGGGTTTGAAATGTATTTCTGATCACGTCCCTGCTGGCTGGTGTTAGAGCACCCAGCCTATTCCCCATCGATGTATTTGAACCAATATTTAAACACAAAATGACAGAAAGGCAAAATCAACAAGGCAAAATCAAGTGGCTCTTTTTCAGATAACAAAGGCATCGAACCAGAAAGGAAGCATTTTGCATATATTTTGCCCTAATGTGGCAGTTACTGAAGTTAGTGATGTTAGTGGTTTGTCAGTCACCCAAAATTGTTAGAAAATTTGGAATGAAGGCCTTTAAATGAGAATCTCAGTAAAATTTAAGGGATGCATAAGCATTATGTTGACCTCTGCACCCAGGAAAATGTCACCCTTGCTATATTTAATGTTGGTACATTGGCCAGCATGAAATGATCTGACAGTTTTGGACAGCTTCATAGGAGATAAAAAATCCACATGACAAAAAGCTACAGTGATGCAGTTGGTAGACATGGCAGAAAAAGCAGTGCTGAGTAACCAAGATGGTTAAAATGCCCTTTTCTCCAAGCCATGTCATGAGTCATATTAATGAGGCAACGTGGGTCACAACTTCGCAATGATTTTGTCACTGCTGTTATCTGATCCGTTACTAAACAACTCCAAAGATATCCCAATTATCCACATCACAGGTATTAATTTTATAATACTAAAAGCTACAGAAAAGTGCATCAGATGTTTTCTTTGGCAACAGTCCTAGCACCAATCTCAATATGTTCTAGAGAGAGTTTGAATTAATAGAAAAAGAAGATTTAAAAAATGCAAATTTAATTGTAGAGAAAAAAGTGAATGGTGAGCAGCAATCAATGTATTTCAACAAAAAAATCACAATCTAAAAGTCTGCAGACTGAAAAGTAAAACTAAAACTACCCCCAAATTTAAAAAAAAATCCTACTTATAAAACATTTCTATTAGGAGAAAATAGCATTTTCTCACTTTTAGTTTCGCAGTTGGCAACCTGATAATCAGGATCACGTCAGAGCAATGAATAAACAATTGACAGATGTAGGAAAACATCTTCAGTGTTCAGTAATGGCCAATTTAAATGTTAGGAATTATTAGGAAGGAGAGCAAAAAGTGACACTGTATAAATCCGTGCTGCATCTGACACCACTCAAGACTTGAACACTGGCTGTGACTCATTTCCCACCTGGAAACAATGTGGCAGCACTGAAGGCACTGGGAAAAGCAGAAAGAAGGATTCAAGTTATGGAATCGCTTCATATGAAGAATGACAGCAAAGAGTAGAAGTCTTCAGTCTATATAAATAAATAAAATAAACAAGGAAAGGCAACAAACACTCATGAAATCACAACTGGCACGGATATGCTGAATAGATGTGATGCCTCTCTGTCCTGCAGCACTGGTGTCATTAAAACAGCAGGTTCAAGCAAAGACAAGGGAGTACTTCTGAGAGATATCATACCAATGCTGTGGAAACCTTTGCACCTGAACACATCCTGGTCTTTTGTTCACATACCGAGAGAGCAACCGTCCAAATTCACAGATAAAACAACTTTCCAAGCCACTAATACTGCTAAAACAACGTTTGAACTGAGTGCAGTGGTGAAAACAGTTAACCTAAAACACGCATATACAGTCTCAAGAGAAACTAATGATACTATTTTGTTCCATGTTACGTTTCCAGCAAAGTTATAAACAGCATCTGACATCTGAGTGATGACAGGCATTGCTCTGCAGAGATTGATGTACAGCAACTGAAAGGCAAGGCCATTATGCCTCCTCTCCTGCTGATTCACTAGATGAAACAACATTCCATCAAGTCCCCCTTTGGGATGCCACTCACTATCAGCCTGCATTAACTGCTGTGTGCCACACTTCTGTAGCTGAGTGGAGTTTTTGGTAAGGGATTGGCCACACTGAGATCATTGGTAGCACTCTCAGGGGCTGCACGTTGTGCTACGTGGGCACAGCAGACGGCAAAGGATGAAGGAAGAAAACTGTTGTGCCAGAGTTAGAGACAGGCTAAGTGAAGGCAGTGTCTGCATCCCCCCGGAGAAGGGAAAGGATAGACCCCGGAGAGATCATAGAGCCACTCCTGTCAGATGGACAAGTGGTTGCCCACAAATAGCACTGCTGTCAGAATGCATTCAGGACTGAACACTTAGCTAACTAAGTTATTCTGAGAATTGTCTTCCTCCCTCGTCAGTGTGAGCAGTCCATATTTGGATTTAATACAGGTAACAAGTTTACTTCATTAATAGATATATGGTGAAAAGATTACTTAATTGTAAGCCTTGGTGTATGGCACTGGTCATATTTGATGACATTCTCATCAACTACGTTAAGGCTAAGAACAAAACTTTGACAGCTGCTATAAATGTACGTACTTGTCTTTAGAATCATTTAAAGACAATCTCAGAAGTTCTCACAAAGTAAAAAAATCTATCATTTTGTATTTGGTACTGTAAATAGGAAAAAAAAAAGAAAACCTCTCTCTATAAATTATGCCAGATTTCTTTCCTATTCTTTTGCTGGTACCTCAGCGGAGGTACAGACATTTCTTTCTCCGTAACAGCCTTGTATTCAGGTTGTCAAAGGCATTTCTTACCATTTTTAAACTACTGATCAATTTAAACCACTGGAATATTTTGTCTGGAAAAATGTTAACTAAGTGCATTTTAAAGTCTATTCCTAAATTTTATTTTTTAATCCACAGCTTTTGTGAACTGACATCAGTTTGACCTTTTCAGGACAGGCCTACAGGGCAACTAACCTTGCTTGATCATCAGAGCTGGCTGGCAAAGACCAGGCAACGCTGAAAGCAGGCTAAAATAATCCCTGCGGAAAGAGAACTGCAGAAAAGAGTCTGGCTCTTTCTGTCCAGCCCTGGAACAAACAAGGGGAACAAAGTTCAACACAGTAGAGCTGTTGTAGCATACCCTGGTCATGGAAATAGTTTTTATTTTTAAGTTCTTGTCCGAATAAAACAAAAATATATTTATAGATGAATTTACGTGGATATTATTGCTAGTTACCTCTTGGGCCTGAAATTTATTTCTTCACTCCGAGTGAGGAAGGGTTTCTGTAAGATATAATTTTATTGTACAAGAAAAATATATTTTGAGCTGTAAATTGCTTGCTAGCCTAGAAGTTATGATTTAAACAGCGTACATAGTATTGTCTGAATCATCAAAATGTAACTGGAGAACTAATATCAAAATTTATGGAGAATTATGAAATATATTATTGCAGTTATAGGAAAATCTGTTAAGCTTTTATTTCAATGAAAAAGTATGGCAGTTATTAATGTCCTCCTTCTGAAGACAATAGATCCATTTTAGTGCACATGTAGCTGCATAAGCTCTTTTAAATATACTAATTGCTCTGTTGGTTCATATTGTTGGAATTATTTTTGATTGAGTATAACTGAATTAAAACCATAGTGTCATCAAACCTTCAGCAGTGGACATGTAACATTTTGAGACAGCCAACCATGAATGATACACAGATTCATGAATAAGTACTGTATCAGCTATGTTAGACATGAAATTTTTCAAAATTTCTACCTATGATGGCATTAAGTGTAGTTGTCAGCACAGATAGGAAATAACAGAGAGGCACAGAAAAAAAGCCTTTGTAAGCCAGGAGACCACTAATGGATCCCATTTCCTTATGACAGATATTATTGTCATATTAAATTAATGGCTAGACAAAGTATTAGCTTCTGAGTTATGTATTTATGTTCCATAAATATTTTACAATGACTACTTACATGTAGATTACACAGTAAAATGTTCACAACGTTTCTGCCAAAAGTTTCTGCTTGAAAAATGGAAATACATTCATATACAGAAACAGATTTGCCAGAAGAGATTAAACTAAAAGGAAAAAAAAAAAAAAAGGAGAGAAAAGGCCATGGAAATGACTTACTATTCATGATGAAACATTAAGGATTTATGTGACACTTCTTTTTACAGGCATTTTCAAGTTCTATGGGAGAGTTAAACCTATTGTAATAGTCAGTTACTGTTTAGGCAACAGTTCTGGTATTTGTAGACCACACTTTTCGAACAGTGACTCAGCCTATTCTTAACATGGATTCAGTTTTTGATTTGAAAAGACTACAATACAGAATTAATAAGCAGGAAAAATAGATGTTTGAGTAAGCTTTAGTCTCAAAAAGTCTTGCAGTCATCAGTCAGTTTTTTTTTTTCCCCCTGTTTGCCAAGCTTCTAATTTTGCTACATGGATTTTAACAGCTTTGCTGTCATGCACATCCTTGTTTTCATAGTACAAATTTCATTTGGCACTGCCATATTTATTGCATGTATTCCTAAACTAACAACAGTGCAAGCAGAAATCTAAGCCTGTCCTGACAACTGTGAGAGAGCTTCTGGCACTGCAGCGTCCATTGTCTGCAATCGTTCTGACAGATCACGGAGCTCAGACACTGCATCAGACATGCTCAAATTATGAACAAATTCCACTGATCCAAGGATAATTCCAAATCCAGAGCATTTGGCGCAACCCTTGGCTCCTACGCCCGGTCTAGGAAAAGATGGGCCTGAAGGGCTCTAAATTAATTCCAGACCACCTCGGTATAACCCTGCCTTGGATCCAGCTAGTGAGCATCTGAAAACCTCTGCATTAGTTATTAGCATATCAATGTATAGTCACACATCTGCACATCTGGTTTTGGTTTTAGGAAGTATGTATCAAATAGATTTGTGACTGCAGATGTCTCGCTCACAAGAGATTCTGCGGTACCAAAATATTTTAAAGATGTGTTTGTCACATCATTAAATGAATGGGAATAATAATTCTTCGGACAAAAGTTATTACCAAATGGAAGATTTCATACTTTGAATAGGGGAATTTAAAAGGAAAAAAAAAAGAACAGACTGTGAAATCAGAAGATAATTTCTTCATTTGTATAGACCCTTTCAACTCTTTTATAATACTTAATAAACACAGAAAGATATTTTCTGGGTTGGAAACTGAATATATACCTTAGGATTTTGAAGTGACCAGTGGTAGAGACTGTCAATTTTTGTTATGCAATTTGAAATGCATTAAGGCAATATAGTTACCAGAAAGCCCTGGGTACCTTTTTGTCTCCCAGTGAGCAGTGAATATGGATGGATTTGTATTTCTTTTAATATTGTGTAAAATCACATGGCTGAAAGTTACAAAATAAGCTACTCTCAAAGAGAATGTTCCTTTTATCAAATTCTGTACTCTCACTATTAGCTTTATACAACACTTAGCAAATATTATTTAGATTAGCTTCAGACAAAAATACTCTTCTTACCACTAAAGCAAAACAGTAAGTTAATTTGTTTAGGATCTTATCCAAAAAATCACTTATACAATGTAATTTGAAGTATTCCCTGATGCTGCTTCCCTATCAATAATTACCAAGCCTCACCTGAGTATATGGCTTTCCCTTTCATAGTGTAGCTTTTACTAAAGTGACATCAATATATATTTCTAATGCAAAACAGATTCATTAAACATTTCTTCAGAATATGTTCAACCTGAGTTTTAAAATCCAGTTACTGAGTAAAAATCTCTACAACATTATCAATAATTTCTTTTTTACTGACTTCAGCATAACCTCAGTTTTACTTAGATCTTGAACATGTAGTTGGTATTGTCAAATTTAAATCAATTTAAAAGGTGAATAAATTATATTTGATTTCTGCTTTTATCGAAAGCTGGTGGTTATGTGAATATATGTCCAAATTTAATACCATAGCATTTGCCTTGTGAATTTTAAGGATTACTCTAGATAATGAGTACCACCCTCCAGCAACATATTTGTGAATGGTCTTCTGGGTTTTGGCCCAAATCTGATTAGCCACAAAGAAGGAAAGAAATTTAAAACTATAGCAGGAACCGGCAGTGTAACAACATCATTACTTTTTTATTTTTACCAAGTTTTTTAATAATACAGCATTTTGCAACAGTAGTTTACAAGTAAAATGACAGCAGTGCTTCACTGCCGGGGAGGGATTTACCTCTCCTTTAAGAGACTTTTGAGCATTGGTATCAAATTGCCCAACTCTCTCTGGTTTCTAGCCATGGATGAACTCATTATACAATCACTCCTGCAAAGTGAAGCAAATGTGAATTTCATAGAATGTATCTCAGTTTTAATGTATATCTAGCTTTGCATGCTTTCTTCCATACTCTTTCTGTCTTAATGCATGCACCTTCCAGGATTAGCCTAAGTTATGAAGGACCTGTGATGAACAATCACAAGCACTTCAAAGCTCAAGTGCCATTTCTGACCACTCAAAAGTGTTCAGAAACAGAGGAAACAACTGTAATATTCAAAACCTACTTGTTAACTAGTAGATAAAGGAGAAAAAGTATTAACAAATGCCTCAAGATGCATTTACTATAGTATCAGAAAAAACCTAAAGAAGGTATGAGCCTGAAAGTTCAGTGCTGAAAAAGCAATCAAATAGGTTGAGCTGTGAGAGGAACCCAGTGCCATCCAGGAAACAGAGCAGAAGTCCAGACAATGAGGACAAGGAAAAGGAAACAGGCTTTGCTGTGTGTTACATGGAAAATTAGGTCTACTATTTGTTCTTCTATTAATTAAGTTATTTCTCTGAAGGGGGAAAAAAGCTCTCGGGGCAGTTAAAAAAAAAAAAAAAGAAAAGGACATAAATGCATGATTACAAAGGAGTCTGGAAGCCACTCAGTAGTAAAAAGAATAACATTTCTTATTCACATAAGAGTAGGGAAGAATAGGACCTGGTTAACCACATTCCTGTAGAAAAGTCTCAAGTACATCGACATGGACTTCCTGTGTGTGATATGGGTGTTTGAATGACCTGATCTGTTTTCCAGCTCATTCAAGAACCCAGGCAGATTTCAGAAGTGTCTGATATCTGATATATTTACTTCTAGAGAGGATAGCATACCTTCTTCCGATCTCAAGTCACCCAGGCACAACTTCTAGCCAAGAAAGCAAATGTCTGTTACAAAGACCTGGGAGAATGGGTAGATAGAAGAACATTCTAATAATAATGTTGCCCAGACTCATCCATGAAAAAGTTTATACTTCATAAAAAGGGCAAAACTTCACTAAACAACCAGTAGAAGTGTAAGTTGTTTCCTACCACTTCTGCTTCTGGTATGATGTCCCAGCTCACACCCCTTTCTGGGCCATAATGCTTCTTTGGAAAGGATGCTAAGGAATCTCTTTCTTTATAATTGTTTTATTCTCCCTGGAAACACAGAAGCCAAGAAAATTGCCAGAGAAATAAGAAGGAGGTGAAACCACAGACTGCTGTCCCTCTTGTGTCAAGTGAGGCTTGCAGGATTGTTCTAGATGATATATGACCCTCAATAATTGGAGTGTCAAACTTCTGGCAAAAATCTTTAGGCAGTAATCTGATAAAGGTCACCAGATGGTCAAAGACCTTCTGGATACAGTTTGAGAAGCACACGAGGTAGTTCCTAATGTGGAACTGAAATGAGGCTGAAAAGTCCAGTCTTTTATGGAGCACAAGTAAGTTATGAGTTCTTAAAAAAAGTAGCCTTGGAAAGTACTTATGGTGCAGTGAGGGGAGGTGAAGATGTTGACTGCAGGGAGATCTTTTCCTAAAGCACATGGTAATATGGCAGTAGCTTGTGTTATGGATATGGAAAACAAGTAGCATGATGCTGCAGGTCTGACAAGTTTCCCAACTACCACAATGGTCATGGAACAGACCCACTACTAAGGTCTTGTTGGGGAATGAGAGGGTCCCAGGTACAGGGTTTTGTGCTTGTCTGGAATACTGCTCTTTCCCATTTTGACTAAAACAGAACACTCAAAAGCAATTTACTAGTGTGTTGGTGGGATAGCAAGCTGTTTTGATGATACTTGGACCTTAGAAACCCAAAATCATAATTAACAAACGCTCCTGAAGCTGGTGCTAATGATCTCATTGGGTGTGAAGAGGAAGTTGCTCAGGAATACTGGCTATCAATGCAAGGGGAATGATTGTCTGAGATTATGGAACAATTGCCAAGATCAATACATCTCTCAAAACCCCAAAGGAGAACCTAAACAAAGTAGACTAAAAATGCCATCAGTGGCTAAAACCCTTTTAGCTGTAAAAACCTGAAAAAGTTTCAAGGTTGGGAGTCAGTATTCCACAACCTACAGGTGCTGTATGAAATGAGGAATCTTTCTGACTCAGTCAACATTTAAGAACAATTGAACAGAAAGAGGTCTGTGCTTATTGTCCCATTGTCATTATGCAGGGGGCTGATACTTGTGCACTCTCTGCTGCCATCAATGAGATTATCCACCTTATAGCACCAGGTACAGATAATGCTCTCAGGGACAAAGGAAACAGATCAGCTGAAAAGAGAATACAGAATCCTTGCCCAATTCAAACAAAGCGTGCTTGGATTACTATCAGTCATCAAGGAAGCTTTCTAAGAAGTGAGTTCTTTGAGTTCCCGTTGTCTGTCTATACGGAAAAACAAGTTGGAAAAGGGAAAAAAGTAGGAAAGGAAGAAAAACAGATTTCTCATCAGAAGAAACAACTTTCAATTCTTGGAACATATTGTTTGCATTCCATATCTAAAAATTTCACACTTTCTTTTCTGAACTATGTTAGGTGATTAAGCAATTAACAATACATGGAAAGTCTCCCGTTCTATTGGTTATGGTTCACATAAGTTAAACTTCTGCATGTCATTTTGTCACTTAATACACACTTTTCAAGTAACTTGGAAAGCTTGGCCTGACTTCACAAACATCTTCTAAAACATTATGTCCATTTATAAAAATAAGTTTTCTGTGTTTCAGGTTATTGCAAGCAGAAAACAAATGTACACGTGCATACTGCTCTGGCAAACTTGTTACCTTAAATATGTAACATAATCTATTATATACTCATTTCACTTATGTCCCAATTCAATATATTCCTGTATCTACTATAAAACCAAAAGGTTTTAGCTAGAAGTCTCAGAAGCATGTTTACAGATCACTACTGTCTAAGGCCTTGATATTAAAAAATAAATGTACTAAAGCAGCACTCCTGCCTATCCTCTCTAAGGCCTTTTTACTTTGCCAGGCAGTGTACAGAATCAGGCCTCTCAACCCAAAACCTGAACGTTCCTTAGTTATTTTCATTTACATTCCAGAATAATATATTTTACAGCAATTCAACGTTTTTCTGTTTAGAAATATTTTCATTTCACCATTAGATTTGATACAAACCTATCGGTGTAGGAGACCTGGCTGGGCAGGTAACTAGATAGGATACATTCCAGGATTTCAGTTAATACCACAACTGCTCCATGTACATTTTAACAGTTCCTAAAGTACGAAGTATATAAATTGAGTCTGGAAAATTATCTTTTTTTCCCCTAATGTATCAGAAGACAGTGACAATTTAAGTAAACTTTTCCTCAAAACTGCAATGCTGTTTTCCTCCTTCCCTCCCGTCCTTTCAGAACTTGCATGAAAAACTCATCACTCATGAGAATGGGAGACAACAATAAATAAAAGCAAAACTAAATTTATGTCTAACAGATATATTCTTCACTTTCATCGTTAAAGGAAGCAAACATGCCAAGTTTGTAATATTTTAATGATCAGAGCTATTTAAGTAACTTCACAGTAAGAAATCAGGGCCAAAACCGAAGGTCATAAAATCTTATATAAATCCAGCTTTAACAATACCAGCTGACATCTGATGTTCACTTTTTAATATAGCAGTGCCTCAGAATTAACAGCAGCAGTTTGAGAACATGATGTAAGTAACTTCAGCTAAAGTGTGTCACTCAGCTTCTTTGGTATCTGGATAACCTCCTGGTACGTAGCTTTTTTGTAACTTTAATACATCAGTTAATGAAAACTGCGTGTAGTGTTTTAACTCCCAAAGGCTGAGTGCATCTAGGAGACCAGCATTTAGGAAAGTACAATTACAATAAGCCTTACAATAATTAAGTACTGAAGTGACCAGAAATCACAAACTTTCAAACCATTACCAAGCACATGTTGGTACTAAGCAGTAATTATTATGAATTTTAAAGTTCTTTGTAACTAGCAGCAGTCACAGACAAATGGATTACAAACCAGCAGCTTTTACAAATCAGTGAGTAAGCAAACAATAATAAAGGGTAATACAGGTACATGTTCACTTCATTTACTAATTGTACTGTTTGTTCACTCTGCTTTTTCTCTAGCAATATATTGGCATAATATAATATTTACATTTAATAAACATGCCAATTCTAGTAAAGATGATGTTTTTAATACAGTAATAAAAAATAATCAAGTAAACATAGCACTGCAGTTTGTTGTAGGTCAGTGGTAGTGAATACTGTATCAGTGAAATTTATTATGCAATATCTATTGCTCTGGAAAAAATATTTGAATGTTAACTAAAAAAAAACCTCTGTAAGTCAGTTCATGGTCAGTGTCACACTAAAAGTTACAAGAAAATAAGATACCTGTGTTTCATATAACTTGCAAATGATATAAATTTTTTCCAAATGTAATCAAAATTCCATCAAGGTTGAACTAGATAGATTTCAGATCATGAAAAACCTTGAGATTTTTCCCATGCTTTCATAAATTCTTACACAAGCACAGAATCATTTAGGTTGAAAAACACCTCTGAGAGTCTAACCTCTGACTGATCACCACCTTGTCAACTAGACCATGGCACTAAGTGCCACGTCCACTCATTTCTTGAACACTTGTAGGGATGGTGACTCCATCACCTCCTTGGGCAGCCCCTTCTCGTGGATAATCACCTTTACTGTGAAGAAATTCTTCCTGATGTCCCGCCTGCACCTCCCCTGGCACTGCTTGAGGCTATGTCCTCTCATCCTGTAGCCTGGGAGAATAGACCAACCCAAACCTGGTACAACCTCCTTTCAAGTAGTTGTAGAGGGCAATTAGTTCACCCATAATTTAAACAATCACAACAGGAACCATTACAGAATGGTATAAATGACATTGTAAATACATGATAAATAGTAACTCACTTAATGACTGAAACACAATTCTCTGCTGATACAGTGTTTGTTATATTAAGCATCAGTCACTGCCAGCTAGTTATTACTAACTGAACATAAATGCAAAGATATCATAATGTCAGCTTTGTTAAAACCTGTTGCTGTGTCCAGTTTGCTCCCTTTCAAGGTCCTTTCCTCAAAGACTTTTGTTTTAATTGAAACACAAAAACTCCAAAGAAATGGAAGAACCCTTCTAAATGTGTTGCATTTGCCGGTCAATTATTATTCTTTCATTGCAATAAAGATCCAACAGGTGCACGTGGCTGATTGTTTCTACATCATTACTTTGCACACCCCCATGCTGGGTGCATTTTAGCTATAAATAAGCACATAAAATCTGATCAACAGAAGTTAATACACTTGCATTATCTAGATTCAGAATTTGTAAAATTTCCATAGCGTACCCTTGTTTTGGCTTAGGTAGTCAATTCAGATATGTTGTTAACAATAGGGGACAGGGGCTTTTTACGATGGACTAATCTTTGCTGATCGGGCAACCCCAGAAAGGTCAGCAGTATTTCCTAAAATATCCTATTTATTCTTACACATAAAGAATATCACCTGGCGAAAATACACATCTTGGAAATATTTAAACACATTTTCACATCCAACTGTTCCTCCTCTTACTGTAACATCATGCCTCAGGGTAACAAGTGCTAGCTTTGAGCACAAAAATAGCTGAGGTAAATGATCAAGTTACTTGATCTTGTGACACTGCTGTCTGCTTTACCTGCATTTGTTTGCCTTTGACAACTAAATACTATCCCTCAGTGTTTGTAAATAATTCTGACGTGTCGTTTTCCCATACAGAGGAGACAAAAGCAGCAAACCCATCAGAATTACAAAAACATTTCACTTCAGTCAATGCGCAGTTTCTCACATGGTAAATTCAGGCTCTGGTTTGTCTTAATGGGTACTGCTTTCCAGAAACTGTGATTCACAGAATCACAGAATACCTTAAGTTGGAAGGGACCCACAAGAATCATCAAAGTCCAACTCTAGCCCCAAGAGTCACACCATGTGCCTGAGAGCATTGTTCAAATGCTTCTTGAGCTGTCAGGCTTGGTGCTGTGACCACTTCCCTGGGGAGCCTGTTCCAGTGCCCAGCCACCCTCTGGGTGGAGGACTTTGTCTAATATCCAGCCTAAACCTGCCCTGACACAACTTCATGAATGAATGGCAATAAGCTAAGATGCTAAAGACAGGCTGATAAATTACTGCAGTTGTACACAGTGTTGATTACAAATGCTAAACAGAACCATTGCACAATATGAGGAACAAAAGTAACTTTTACCTACAAAATAGACTTAAATAGGAAAGATTACTGAGGCGAGTTGTTTGAAACTGGAATACTTTCACTGCATGTCATGGCTTCCTGAAAAACATAAATGGCTCAGGTCATGCATGATGAACAACTTGGTCTAACAAGTAATAAAAATAAAATTAACCTAAGACATACTGGTGCTGTGCTTAGGTTTAGAGGACAGACATAAATGAAATAAATTTATCGTATAAAACCCAGACAGTTTCTGGTTCGTACCAAAATTTATTCCTGTCTACTTTTTCACTTGGATAAACTCCTTCTGTGGTTAGAATGACGAAACACTTCCACATTAATGAGCTAAAATATCCAGCCTCATAATTTTGCCTTTTTTTAATCTCATGTTTAATCTCCAGCAGAAATAGTTACTAAGTCACCAATTACAAGATTATGCTACATTTCTTCTTCTTTGTAGTGAGGGAATCAGATGTTTTGGTCTGGACATTCACTTACACAGACTGTCTTATTAGACCATCATTACTTTGAATGATAAAACAAAATTCATCTCCAAAAATCACTGAAGACAAGAAGTCTTAAGAGTCCATATTTCTTTTTTTAATCAGGAGGTAAGATGCTGTACATGTTTCTGCTATTATTCAGATGTCTGAATCCTAATACTTCAAGTCAAAGTTTTCAGTTTTATTTAACTATGAACAGAACAATTAGTGACTATGTTTATAGTATTTTCTTCAGGGTCCAAGCTTGTACAACACTTAACCTAAGAAATAATTAAGTATGATGAATTTCTGAATGCATTAAGGCCTAGACAAATGACAAAATGCATTGACAAAACTGAATGGAATAATACAGCTACACACAAGTGTTGATATTATATTCAAACATGTGCTGAAACAGGCCAGACACTGAAGAGGTATAACTCAGCA
>VXAW01000668.1:118556-178893 GCA_013399735.1 Tyrannus savana | reverse complement strand
ATTTTTTCTTTTTTTTTTTTTTTTTTTTTTTTTTTTTTTTTTTTTTTCCTCTTTTTCTTCTTTTTCCCCGTCCTCACCCACCATGCTGCGGACGCCGCTGCCCGCGGGGGACGAGCGGCGGCTCAGCCCGGCGCCCTCCTCCTGAGAAGGGATGCGGGAGGCGCGGCCGGGACACAGCTAGCGCGACCCGCGCCTCTCCCCCGACCTCCCCCCTCCCGCGTCCCCGACCACCATGAGGGAAGAGAGAGAAGCTGCCGCGGCGGCCGCCTCCCCCCACGGCCCCGGCAGAGCCCCGCAGCCCTGCCCGCAGCCGGACGGCGGCGGGGCGGCCCCCGCGGAGAGCCTGCGGAACGGATACGTGAAGAGCTGCGCGACCCCCCTGCGCCAGGACCCCCCGAAGAGCCTCCTCTCCCTGCTGCTCTTCCCCACCGCCTCCTCCTCCCGGGCTCGGCTCGCCCTGGGCGTCCTGGCCGCCGCTGTCCTCTCGCTCCTGGCCTTTCCCGGCCAGAGCAGCGCCCGGGAGCGGCAGGACGGGAGCGGCTGGCAGAGCCCGCGGACGCTGCACGCCTTGCTGTGCCTGTCCCGCTGCCTCAGCCCCCTCTTCAGCATCGCCTGTGCCTTCTTCTTCCTCACCTGCTACCTGGCCGGCGGCCGGCGCGGGGAGCTCGGCGGCGGCACTCCCCGCTGGTGGCTGCTGGCGCTGCCCGTGTGCTGCTACTCGGGGGACTTCGCGGCGCTGCAGTGGCTGCTGCCCGAGGAGGGGCACGAAGAGGAGCCGCAGATGTTCCTAGGAAGGCTCCTGACAGTGCTGGGCTCGGTGGCAGCGCTGACCCTACTGCAGAGCTCTCTGAAGTTGCGCCGGAGCCTCCTCGTCTTGGTCTTCTCCAGCCTGGTGTGGCTGGTGCCGCTCGCCAGCCTCCCCTCGCTCCCCCCAGCCCTCAGACCGCTGCTGGCCGGCACGGCCGGGGTGGCAGGCTGCCTCCTGGCACTCTGTGGCGGGGAGCACGGCATCTTCTCGGCTCACAGCCGAGGAGCGCACCACCAGCATCATCGCCACCCACGGCTCCCCAGCGTGGAGGAAAAAGTGCCTGTGATCAGACCCAGGAGGAGATCTAGTTGCGTGTCCTTAGGGGAAACTTCGGCCAGCTACTACGGCAGCTGCAAAATGTTTAGGAGACCCTCGTTGCCTTGCATTTCCAGAGAGCAGGTAGGTTTCTCCGAAACTTGAGAGAGAAACTTTCCGAGAAATGAGCGCCACTCGCTTTTCCTAACCGCTGTGTATGTCTGTGCTGGATGTCTGCTTCCTGGCAAACTCCTGCTAGAGGAATGGAGGGAAACGTTAGTCCCTTAGCGGGTTTGTCAGCTGGGTTCTGCACAATCGATACACTCCTTTATTTCTGAGTGGGTGCTAAATCATAATAATGTATTTGCTATAGGGCAGAAGGCTCGCTCGCTTTTTATGTGATCTTAAATATTAAACAGTGGTTCCTATTGATTAGAACAAAACCTCAAACCAGACATTTTCAGCTATCAGTTACCTTGTTATTGTGATTGTTTCTTTTCCAAAGCCCCTCACCTCCTCCGCTTCTGGCAGATTTTACGAGAGAAAGAAACCACATCTTTCTAACTGCTCGACACTTCTGGTCCTTCCCGCTTTCTTCGGACAAAATGATTGCCAAGTGCTAAAGAAAGACCAGGGTTTGAGGGATATTATTTATCAAACGTTGGCGTTGTTTGAGTGGCAGCTGTCCTTCTGCCTCTCGCTTGTTCCTCTATCGCTTGTTCCTCTGTCTCCCTCTCACCCTCTCTTCCTCGCCCCACCTAAGTTAACGTTAGTTTTGCGTTGATGGGTTTTAAGAAACCTCTTTTTACAGAAGAGAGAGCTGTTCAGTAGGGTCTGGAGGGATGCCCGAAACGCTCACTTTTCTTGAATGGAACTCTGTTGGTTTCTACCTCCCGGAAAACTTTTCAATGACTCTTGTTTTTTGTAGCGTAAACCCCCGTGCGTGTGGGGGAGTTTGTTTTTATTTGGGCTCTTGCACGTCAACTGCAGGAACATCGAGTTGTGTTGGAACTGGCCCGAGGCTGCTGCAAATGGATTATCAGCCCGTTGTAGGAGGGAGAATAAGGGCAGTGTATTTAATAAACGTGCAAGTGAGCAGTTTCTGGGAAGTGATTGTTGCTGCACAATCCTGTCTATTACTGTCGTGGCTGAAATTCATGGGTGCTAAATGAAATTTTCTAATTTTGCTTTGACATGTATTCTGTACTGCACTTCTTACGATTGATTGTGAATTAGATCTTAGGAAATACGAGGTCAATCTGAAATGGTGGAGTAGTTTTGGAGCATTTTTCCCCCCTGTGTTTACACAGTAGAATTAATACAGCAGTATTAAAAGGTTAAAATGCAAATATGCTGTAAAAGGCTTCAGAAATAACCCATTTAATGAGTTGTAGATTATCTAATGCATACAATGAAAGACACATTAAAATGTTGTACTTGCAGTTAAGATACGTAGGGAATATTGTATAACAGTTTACTTTTTCTGTTCCCTTCGAGACAGTAAATACTCCCTTTTTCTGTTACATTAGTCTGAAGTACAGAAATCTCAGAAAATGTGATTTCATTAACCTTTCTAGATGAGAGAAGATATTTGTTCATATGCATGTTACTAAAAGCTTCCTTTGACATTCAACTCCCTTCTTAAAGGCATGCGCATATTTCAAGTTAGGGCATTCATTATTCTTTAAGTAACATCATAAATGTCAACTGTAACTAAATATGTAGAATTTATTGGCGGTACTTAAATCATACGTGTTCATAATAAAACGTAACTGTTTGGTAGACTTCCAGAATTTGATATCTTTGTTATCACTAGATGTGAACAACAAAGAGATATGGAGGTCTTCATTTTCCTAATAGTCTATTATGCTTTACAGTAAATATTTGTACTTTGTTAAGCACAGCTTAAACGGGATTCACAGATACTTGTTCTGTACTGTATTTTATATGCAATTTTACAAGGATAACACAGGTTAAATCTTCTGATCCCCTGTCTGACTTGGAGAGAGATCAGAAATTGCAGAGATGATAAAACATCAATTGTTTGGGCAGGGGGAGGGAGAATTAAGCCCATAATGTGTGACTTTATTTGAATAAACAGCACAAGGTTTTTATATTGCTTCCTTGAAACAGAAGGAATGCATGCACTTAGTGCTTTTCAGAGAGAATTTCTGGTGTGAGTTTTCTTTAAGGGCTGATCACGTTTTGCAAATCTTTATAAAATATTACAATGGTTCTTTTCCAGTATTAATATTTTAAAAGGGAGTTTAATGAGCATTGTCAGGAAGATCAGTACAAGGAACGTGCTGCAAGTCCATTGTGACAGGAATACTTTAATGAATGAGTTGTTATTGCGATTCTATTAGATATATTTTGTCTCATTGTTGCAAACCTCTCATATGTAGAGGTTTATATTTATATAGTAAAATATAGAATAGCAGGTCAGAAGGGGACCCCAAGGATCATCTGGTCCAACCTTTCTTGGCAAGAGCACTGTCTAGACAAGATGGCCCGGCACCTTGTTCAGCTAAATCTTAAAACTGTCCAATACTAGGGAGTCCACAACTTCCCTGGGGAGATTAATCCAATGGCTGATTGTTCTCATTGTGAACAAATTTTCTCTTGTGTAGATTTTAATTACGCTTTGAGGAAAACAGAGAGTATTAGTATTGACCTTAAATTTTCAGTTATGCGTTGATTTGAAATTATATGGGTTCTCTGTCTAGTTAATTGCACAAGAAAATACTTATATTTAGTTAATTGGGGTTTTTTTCATTAATAAATGCCTTTCTAAGGGGTTTGTGTGCATTGAGTGGGGGGCAGGATGGAATATGAGTGTGCAGGTATGTGCAACCAGTACTGTGTGCACACAGAAACTGGATAAATCTATCACTGTTTTCTGGGCCAGGAGTGAAAAGAGGCCCTACAAGCATGAGCCTGTAAAAGTCTGCTAATTTGAGCAGTTCTCATGACAAATATTGAGATTATTGCTTTCTGCACTTCAACAGGTGCAGCAACTATAATGCTGGAGGGTTGATAAAATTAGTTTACCTTTAATCTTACCTTTTATATGAACATCCATATTACTTTTAGCCATCAAAGTCTGCAATTCCTGCTGTGTGTAACTTCTCTGCAGTACATATGTCTGGCAATGTAGTCTGAAGTGGGAAGAAAGAAATTTGCATAGATTATATCGTTAAATTTTTATGTACATGTACTTAAATGCCATTATCAAATATATAAATACACATAGAAGGGAACAATATGAATCAAATTAATGTTAAAAGTTAGGCAACTGAAATGTCTTTTCTGAACTCTGCTGTATTAACACTTCTGCTCACAGAAATTCATGTGATTTTTAGGAGTAAACAGGCTTTTTATATTCTTAGTTCAGTGTTCATCTTGGATCGAGAGAGGAATTGCAGTAAGACTGCAGGACTGATTGGTATTTCAAATTTTGTGTAGGTCATATTTTGATTACATGTGTTAATGGGATGCTAATCTGTTAGCTGTACTTATTGCTACTGATATCAAAGGGTTTATCTTCATTGGCTGTTGCATATTTAGCACTTAATGTCATAGTTTCTTTTTTGCCTGAAAGCCAAATCAGAATTGGGAATCTAAAAGTCAGTGTTGAAGATCTTGTAAATGCTGTCCTGAAAAATATGGTAGTAAAACTTTTTTAACTTGATGGTGAACTTACATGTGAGAGCAAACAACTGTGTGTAGAAAATCATACACAGGAGCTTCTCGGAATCCAGAAAGACTGTGTGATTTCTAAAATTCATATTATTCCTTCAATAAAGAATAGGCCTTCCTAAATAAATACACGTAAGAGTCCAAAACAGTCTGCAGACAGAGCTGATACATTTTCTGGTTACCTGGCCAGGTTAAAACACGTAGGAGAGCTGTGATATTTAATGGACAAGGACTACCTTCATGTTGCACTCTGATAACTGGAGGAAGAATCGTCTTGTGGTTAGGTTGTCGGATTGGCTGCCGCCTCTCCCCGGTTTCTGTTCCAAGCTATCTGTACCTTTGATGTATTACCCTAGGAAGATAAGGTCTTGATTTCAATAGCCTAAAATATTTGTGTAACTTGAAATTAATGCAGTTCCTTATTTGCTTAGGAAATTTACATCTGTGTCTGTTACCTTTTTGTGGAACAAATTATACTTTGTGCTTAAGTGTTCAGGGTATAAACTTCCTAGTGCAGAAGCTGTCAATTAATGTGTATTTTAGAGTGTCTTATAATTAAGTTCAGATACTGTTTTGCAGCCTAAAAACATGTGAGCCTTTACCTGTTAACTGCAGCCAATACAAAAAACGTCATTCTTTTTACTATGTATTTCACAAACTAGCTCTTTGATATTTTAAGTTTCCCCTTCCAGATTACAACGGCTGTTACCACAGTTGTACCTGCATGTCAAGATGTGTTTCTGTTGTTAACAGAATCTTCGTGTCTCTCGGGTTTGTCTTATGGGGAAAAACCAAGGTAGCGATGTGTGTTGAGCTGTGAATGTAATCAGTGTCAATGGGATGCAGCTGAGTGTCAGGAATGTGCAAAGGGAAGGATTACATGGTGAAAGCAACAGACTTAGAAAACTTTCTGCAGCTGTATTTTGGATGAGTAGGATTCTATTGTTTCTCTCTGACCTTGACAAAATATTTTGTGCTGGGTGAAATGTGAAATGAGAAGACTCTTTTAGTAAGAGTTGCATCTCTTTTTTTTTTTTTCCCCTTTTTTACATTGGTTATATAGTTTTATTCTTAAAGTATTATACCACAAAGAAAGCATGATTTGAGTATGGTTTGCCCGTAGAGAGGTCAGAGTTTAAGATGGTATCCTGTGGCGAAGTGACCCCAGGGGTTGTGCAGTGGCTCACAGACAATGTCAAAAAAAGGATATTGGGGAGACTGAGTGCAGTGAAGAACTCTGTTAGCTAAGCTTACTTTGAGCTGGCTTTTAGATGTCTGAGATTTGGTGGCAGTTCATATTCTGCACAACTGAAAGCAGGGAGGCATGACTAAGTTGTCAGTGTAGCAGAGGAGGTTGACTGTGACTTCAGATGTGTTTTCCTGAAAAGAAAATGCAAATGGAGAAAGGAAGGAGATCAAAGACAACTGCTGTGCAAATGCTGGAGAAATATGGTGGAGGAAAGAAAGGAAGAAGCTTTGAGAGATGATTCCAACAACTGCATGATTGACTGTTTTGAGAAAACTAGCGGAATAAATTGGATAAAGTATTAATATTCAGCTTGGACCAGGAAGATGTTTTAAGTTTAAGAAAGAAACTTGTATAGATGAGGAACAAAAGGTTCCCAGGAGAATCTAGAAAACAAAGCGAACAGCCCCCAAGCTGAGGTTTGTAAACAGTATATTCTGTGAGATTGACTATGAAAGGGAAGAGAATTGAAAGGAGTTGGGTATATTTTCCTGAGAAAAAGACTAATTTTTTGACACAGTGTAAGTCTGTGCATGTATATGCCCGACAGTACTATCTTAATAGTTGAACTTGACCAACAGAACTGATTGAATGCTGAGGCCCTAGAAGTTCCAAACTGCAGCAAGTTTTATGAAAAAAAGGTGAGTGGGAAGTGAAGGGACCCTATGGAATATGCCCCAACACAGAGCAAGTCTGCAGTGTGAGCTGAACTTGAGGAATCCCCATGACAGTGTCTCATGTCATGAGTGAATATCAGAATGGAGGTGGGATGGGATGGGGATTCTGGTGAAACCTGGGCCTTAGCTGACATTTGGTAGGAAAGTTATATTTTTAAAAAAGCCTTTTTCCTCCTGTTTTTCTCTTCCAGTACCTAAAAATGAAAACTTCATGCAGCTTTACCACTGTTCAAACAAATCACTGAACAAAGCTAACTGCAGCTATCAGATGATACTTGTTGCTGAAGATGGGAAAGAGTAAATTTTGTACTTTTGTGTGAAGATAAGGATTACAGGCAGGGAAACTGGGAGATGGAGTCTGTTCTATCGTTGATGCAAAAATTTGTTGAGGAAAACAGTTGAGAAACTTCTGCCTGCCAATGAGGAGGGAGGACAGACCACAGGAGGCTACTGATATAGAATATTTTGCTGGATTCTTACTGATTTTTCCAGGATAAAACTATGTTTCAGAGCAAGCTGAAAGAATAGTTAATGATGAGAATAAAGGGGAATGAAAGGAAATGTTGAATTTCAACATGTCCTTTACAAGGGGTGAAAACAATGCATAGAAGACGGAACGACCCGACAGAATAAATTTTAGTGGTAAAAAAAAAAAAAAAAAAAGGGGACTTTCCTGCGAGTCAATAGCAGAAATGAAAATTTAAGGCTAAAGCTAGGGCTTGAGTTGTTCAGGGCAGACTGTGTAATGTATGATTGATTGTTAGTGAAGCATAAAAAGCACCAGTAACTTTAAGGATCCAGTGGCAGTAAAAGTGTACTAGAGCCTTCAAAACAGACAGGAGCCATGGATGTTAATAAATAAGAGTTCACAGGGTTAGAAATAAACTGACAGGTGATGGCATTTGAGGAAGGGATGTGTGAAAGAAATAAGCCAGAGAGATCTGTGCTTAGGGAAGGCCAGTGAAGTGAATGGCCTTACTGGCGAGCATGGCAAACCAAACTGTTCTAGGAACTACAAGACACCATAACAACACATGACTGCTGAAACAAGGTGACAGTTTCTGTAGCAGTTTTATATTTGAAAATGGATCATACAAATTTGGGAAAGGACATAATTCACATAAATACAGGCAGCTGGTGACCAGGATTAAGTTTCGATGTGTTGGGCCATCCTTACTTTTTCATACCCAGCTTTTATATGTAGCACATTCCTTTGAAACAAAGTGCAAACTTATTGGGAGAGGGACAGACTAGGGCACAGATATGCAAGTATATTTTTTTAATATCTGTTTGTTTGTTCAATATTTATGAAAAATAATGCTGTTATGCAGAACATTCATGACCAGCAGTGCTAACCTCACTCTGTCTGCGTCTCTGATAGGTGGTGATACAGCAAGACTGTCACACCTGCCTGTTTATATCTCTTGTCAGTATAGTTTTATCAGTGAAGTTCATAATACAGTATAAATCTTCCTGAAAGTGAGTGGTTTTAGGGTTATCAGAGGGAAGTTTCACCTGTTTTATTGAAATAATGGCTAAACTGTGACTCCCTGCATAGCCAGTAGGCGTTACAGTGTCTCTTTAACCTTCATTGTCGGTCATGTTACATTTTATTTTTGTTTAATTAACCCTCTTTAAAGGATTGGAGCTAAACTAAAGGCTAAAAAGGACATTCTTACACTAGGCTAAATGTCTGCATCTTTAGCATTAATTATTTTTCCAATGTGACCTAAAATTAAAGGCCTGTATTTACATTTAGAGACTTTTTAATTTCCTTAGAGTCAGTTGATATTACAGGTTAAATCATAATATATTTTTAGGGTTTTTAAATGTATTGCTTTTCCTCCTTAAGCATTGTTGTGTGATACCTGTTTGCCACTCCAGGAATATAATTTTATTTCTTCTGTCAAGTAGATTCTTTTGGAAGAATTCTAAATTTCTGGATGCTCCAAGTTACTAAAACAGGATAAGAAGCAAAGGATTTTTAAAGAACAAGTATCAGTGAGTCTTTCTAGTACTTTCTGGCTCTCCAGAACAGTTTCTATCCTTTCACAGAAATTACTGATACATCTACTGTTTTTAAGTGTTTGATGACTGCTAAACAGTAACCCTCAGATACCTCATCATCTTCTGTGTGAGGGCTGTGTGGTGGCCAAGGAGCCTTGCACTGTGTGTGCTTTACAGGCAGGGATGGCCTCTAAGCTGGGCTTGTCAGCTTTGAAAGTGAACTGACTTTTGGTGAGCTTTTTCTGAGGCAGGGATTGATCTCTGTTTTCATAGGACATCATTAGTAGTTAATAAAACCCTGTGTCATGTGTAGTTTAATGATGCTAACTTGAAAAAAAAAAAGAGGAATGTTTTTTGAGAGAAGCATTAAGAAGTGATTATTGCTTTGACTAATCTTCACAGTAGCCTTCATTTCATTTGATTTGCCACCTAGACAGTGTAGTGTGTAAATATACTCACAAACTCTTTGTTATGTGCTCTTGCAATTCCACAGTATCCACTACACTCTCCCCCCCCTTAAGAATTATCCTCATTACATAGCATGAAATTAAATTTCATTTCATTTAAACTGTGTTTTGTGTAGATACAAGCAGTTTTGCTCTCATGTGTGGGTAGTAGGGGAGGTAAATTTGTGTTCAAACCTGACGGAGCGATTAGCAGGCTGAAAAAGTTTAGATCCTGCTGTGCCTGTGAAACACCATCTGCTCTGGCACTGACTGCCCCGAGGGAACTGGTTCAGATTGGAAGAAGCCAAGGCACAGTTTTCCTCTTGGCTAGTTGGGTCTGCAAGAAGCAGACTTTATTTTGCTCAGGGAAAGATGAATGTTGATCCAAGTTATGCTGTTTCCATTGAGATTGGCCATACAAAAGGGCACTGAAACGCAGATTTGCCTGCTAGGGATTGCTGCTTATGGACTGGGGTAAATAAATCATTAATGATGACAGGGGCTTGATTCTTCTGAACATATTAATATAGGATAGAGCAGTATATTTCATATCTTAACTAAAAAAACACAAACAAGCTTGTCTTGTCCACCCTCTATCTGTCCTCTTTCTGTCCTTGTTTCAGCTAACTGCATTTTTAGGGCAGCATAGTGTCCTTTTGGGGATCACTGAAATAAGCTTACCATGCCAATTTCAAATGAATTTTTCAGTGAGAGAATTTCCATAGATTATGCACACAGATGTTTAGGCATCTTCCAGTTCTTCTTTTTTTGTTCAAATAGTAAAAAAGCTATGGAATTTTACTTAGGATCATTCAATGAATGATTAAAAAGCTGTAGTACGTCTTTCTGAAGTTAAAATGAGTTATTACCATGATGTAAATAACAGCTTTTTGCTGTTATGGCAAAGCACAGTTGAAAGTATTTTGATTATAAATATCTGTTAAATTATTTTTATGTAGTTGTAGAAAGCATTAATTAGAATTTGTATCAGCATTTCTTGCTACTTTTTATTCGCCATAGCAGAATGTTTTCATGCTCTGGTAATATTGAAAATCTAGTTTTTCCTTCTATTTGCAGTCTCTGCTTGAACAAGTTTGATTTAGAAAGAAGAGTTTGGAAAAGCTTTTGTGTTAATGACCAGTCTTTTTTTTTGTCATTGCTTTTAATTAATTTATTTTTCAAAAGTGGTAGCCTGTTCATTAGATGCCAAAGAATTTTAAAGAAATTTGCAAGTAATAAGTTTGCAAGCGATTTTCTATGATGTTGAGATTAAAATAAGAAAGTGGGAGTAGATGAGCAGAGGCAGATGCTTGCTATTGCTTTTAAGTGTAACCTGTGTTTTCAAATCCTCTGAGACAGTGACTGTCATGTCTGAGACATCTGCAGAATAGTCTTAGGAAGAAAAGAGTACTTCAGTGTATGTGTGAAGGATAAGAATTTTTTATGAAGACTAAAAATCCAAAAATAGTTGAAAGACCCATTATTAATATCATTAGGGATAAACTTTCCAGACAAATTGATTTGGAAACTGGTACTATACGTGTAAATATAAAACTGATTCCTTGTCCAGGAAAGTGTCTTACAACCTTAGGAAATATTTAGACTATGTTTCATGTAATAAAGAGATTCCATTTCAGGCATCTGCACAAGTCCGTGTAGCTTTAATGATGGACTTATAAAGGTATATTTAGTCTTATGCAATTTTTCTCTTAAGGGACTAGTTGCTGTAAAAATCTCATTGCTAAAGATTTGTAAGTCTTCTATGCTCGCTTAACACTTATTCTGGTAGGAAGCTCCCTAGAGTCAGTAGAGTACTTAAGCCTTCAAGTGGAAAAGAACATGTGTTTTGCAGTGTTTAAGGACTGAGATTATAGTCCTTACTTGTTTAAAAATTCACAGGGTTTAGTGTAATTTATAACTTTAGGTCTCTAGTAGCAAGTGTTAACAGTCTCAAATACATTCTTAGAGCTATGTTCCTTTCACCTGTCCGGTGATGGACAGGGTTGGTGTGCCTTTGGAAGACACATCTTTATTTTTAATTATTTGTACAAGAAAAATAATTTTCTATGACATTAGTGTTCAATAGTAAATTGCTTATTTGCTTGTCCTTTTTGAAATGTCATTTTTCTCTATCTTTCTGTCTTTATCTTTTCTTGATTTTGAGATAATTTTAACACCAGCATATTCTTTTTCTTCCTATGTGTTACAAGATCGGTACCATAACTTGGTCCAAAATTGCAAGTGTCTCTTTCAGCAGAGACATAAAAATGTTCTGACTCAAAATATTTTACTTTTTCTGTAACTTAACAATAAAATTATTTTTGGAAAAAAAAAAAGTAGAAGACTTGGTGACATATAATTTTTAACATAACAGAATTAAATATTTATTTTGCATTTACAGAATTAAAATATTTCTAGATTCTCTTACTTCAGTACATGAACCATCTATTACTGAAAAATCAGACATAATTAGACTGCATTTAAGAAGGCACATACATTTATTTTTTACATAGTCATGCAGACCTTAGTATAGGATAGTATAGGGTATGGTAAAGTTATTTGTGTTTTTTATTTTGTTCTTTTAGTTCTGCAGGTCAGATACAAGGTGCTCATTCATCTGCTTCATTCTCTGTAAACATAATTGGAAGTTTATTTGTGAGACCTGAGGTCTAAGTATGTGGACTTATTCTTTGCTGCCCAAAGAGGATCTGTATGTCTTTGGTAGTCTCAAAGCTGAAAACAATCCTCTGTTTGTTTATTTCCTGGATGGAGGGGACTAAGGTTTTCTAGGTTGGTTTGGGATTTTTTTTTTTTTTTTAAGAAGACTGAACCTTTAGCCACCTTATTTATGTTTTGCCTGGCTCTCTCCTGTCATAAGGGAAGAACAGGACTAGTATTGACTCCAGTGCTGTAGCTGTAGCAAGAGTAGCTGACTGACTAATGATAATAGCTGTGCCTCAAAAATAAATACTGAACAACTTGATCCCTCCACAGTTGAGGGGAAAAAATTAGAGGGTTTGTATTTGTCAGTGTACCTTCCTGCAGTGTTTTAGAACTATAAGAAAACTTTGCTTGATCTTTGTAATGCTGACGTTGAATTCAATTGAGGTATTTCATTCCGATTACAGCTTGGGTTGTAACAGGATCAGTAGGAGCAGGGGAATATTTTCTGTCCTGATACCTTGAGCTTTGTTTACACCTAAAAGGCAAGCACATTTAACTGGACTTTTGCAGAACTTTATTTTCTTTTCAAGGAAATTTTGAACTTTATTTCCAGTTTCTGAGTAATATTTTGGTTCAGCACGTCTGTTAGATTTCCAGCTGTGTCCCAGGTCTGTTTTTTTCTATTAGCTCTGATTCACTCTTTGACATGTTCTGCAGTGATAGCCCAGCAGATTTCAGTAAGAGGGGTAAACCAAGAAAAGCCAAAGTTAAAAAGACCAGCGAGTTCCCCACACCTGCCTCAATATGTGCATCACTTGAGAGGTTGTCCAGCTTGGTGGACAGAGCTGTATGTTAATTCTTGTGTCCCAGAGTGTAACAGGAGACTGTTAGCTGGAGAAAACTATATATTGATGGTAGATTCTATAGTCTGTGGATTGTTATAAGGCAGATAACAATTCTGAGTATTGCAAACATACTAAATCATTAGTATTTGGGTAGATTTCCGACCCTTGTAGAGGCTCATCTTCTATACAAAATGGTCTTGTTTTGTAACAGTTATGTAACTTAATTGGTTAAGTCCTTTGGTGTTTTTGTTCATATTTAGATATAAGTATTTTTTAGCCCTCTGACAGAATTTGTATGTGGATGTTCTTCCACTGCTGTTCATCCAGGCATCTAAAAACTCATTTTGTCAAAGTTGTCGTCAGCAACCATTTTATGTTTTTGTTTTGGAAAACTTGTCTGAAACTTGAATCTAACTTAAAGCCTAAAACCATCACGTGGCTCATGATTTTTCTCAGGACTCCCTAATCCATTGGTGAATAGAGTTAGGGTGGGAATCTTTTGTATCCCAGCATAACCCTGTAGCAATAGTCTTGCTAGTCTGTGCTGGTTTTCTTCCCTCCCCTGCAGGGATATTTGGGTTCCTCAACATGCCTTGTGTCATCCCAGGTTTTCTACCTATTGATCCTTGAAAATTTTTGATCTCTTTCTGGAATTTCCATAACACATACCAGACTACTTCCTTTATTTTTCTTTTCTTATCTGGCTTTCCATTCAGTTGAGGAAAATGGGTCTACGTGTGAAGAAAGCATTTCTTTCTTCTTTTCTTCCGCCTTCTGACGTATTGTGTGGGTACTGCAACTTCAGAACAAAGAGGAATGCAGGTGCACGGGAAGAAACTAAGAAGTGATGCAGAGAAAAACTGTATCAATAGAGTAGAAAAGCCTGCTGATGGAAACATCTGTATTTTGAGAGCAGTGTCTCTGAGATGTTAACAAATAGTTAATTGTTGACTAAGCCAGAGCATTGATTATATAGTGTAAACTTTTAGGTTTCTTATTTTCTACGTAAGTATAGTTACCAGTGCATACTTGCATGCTGTTCTTTGGTGTTTTATTTCAGGCTGTCTGTGCCCCTGGGCTTTTTGGCCTAAAACTTGATATTTTATTTTTTTGGAATATGGTTAAATTACGGTACTAGATTTGACCATGAAACCTTCCCAAGAAACTGGAGAAACCACGATGTATTTGAAAGAATGAGACTGCCAGTCGCTGGAAAATCAGGATGTCTTAGATTTCCTTGTAGAGCAGTTCTAGCGTGATGTGAACCCGGTCTCCTGAGCAAGTAAAGCTTTTGAGAGAGGAATACTGAAAATTCCCTAACATTGCCTGCTCCGTGCACCCTCACGTTCTCTTCAGTGGTCAGGAAGCTGCTGTGACAGGTTGTTCTGGCTGGCTGTCATCTGTCTACTTCAGAATGCTTGAGGGGGATTTCCCACTTAAAAGTGCACTGGGTAGATCAGTCTGTGACAGTGGGTGACTTTTTCAGTGGCGAATTTCATGTGCATTTTGCCTTGGTGAAGCTTTGCCCAGAATTTTATACAAGAAAAAACCCCCAAACAAAACAACTTTTATCTTGCCTTCTTGCTTTCTTTGTGGTCCACAACTATTCCAAGAGCACAGAAAAGCAGTTGCATGTTTTTACACCGGATAAGCAGCGATGTCAGCATGTAAAAGCTCTGTGCTGAAAATAGTTTGTTTCATGTTTATTCAGGTCGCAAAATGACCAAATTCAAATTCACGTTCAAAAATAAACTGTAAAATAACCTACATTTTGTGTGTGTGCAATATATGGTCAGATAGGTCAGCATTTGTTTGTTTTTATTAAATTTTTTTTCTCTAAAATCTGCAGTTTCCCTGCAAGATAGCTCACTGATGAGACCCATGATCTCTATGGGATTTTTTTAGATCAAAATGGGATTTTTGTATTCCTTGGTGTATACAGTAACTGTTTTGTGATACATTTTGAAAACACATTTCTTACTTATATATACTTCTATATGAGTATACATGTTTGAATTCAATGTGGAGTAGTTTAAGAGAGAGTCTTGACGTTTTTAGGTAATTTATTTTGAGTATAGTTTAAATCAGGAAAATTCTGTATTTATAAATTTGACATCTGAGTTAAATATAATTTAATGTTTTATGTAAAATCTGTAGGCCACTAATTTTTTTAAGTTTAATTTGTGACAGAAACTTTCAGTAGTGCAAATGAAAATCAAAAGATACGTTACATATTTTTTTTTAAATTTCATTTTAAATTGTTTTCATTCTTGTGCTTTCCTTCTCAATTAAAAATAGGAAAAACAGTGCACACAGCTGCTGCAGAGGTGTGAGAAAATGAAAATGCCAGCACAAAGCATCGCTGTAAAAGTTAGTTTGAGATGAGCCGGGTGAACTGTAAGGATGTTACTCAAGGGTTAAGCTCAGTGTGTTTCTCTGGCTGCTGAGTGAAACAGGATGCAGTGACTACATTGTCAGACTGCTGGTGTGAGTGCAAACAGATGAGGAAATGCTGGATCAGGCACTTCAGCAACTTGGGCTGTTACCTAGGAAACTGCTTGCGTCATAGTTGCCAGCAATTAGCTTACAGTTCTTTTATTTTTGATAGTGTTGCAAGCTGAACTCGCCTGTTACAAAGGAAAGGACTGGCTTAGCCTCAAACCGTTTGGTTGTGACTGCGGCTGCGGCGCTCAGGAGGATTTGTGAAGCGAATAAATTGAAAAATTATTTAAACTTTCCAGCCTGCTTCTCTCAAGAATGTTGTAGTTGGGATTGATTCTCAAAGATGTATAATCAAATTTTGGTGATCTGTATGAAAATCATCTTTCCCAGTGGCCAAAATTAAGTACTGTTAAGTTTGACCAGCAGTTTGGATATCACCACCTTTTCCAGCAATTAACCTGAAGTATTTTTTGGTGCCACGTATTAAAACACAGTTTTCAAAATTAATGTTACCTGAGGCTTAACCTCTAAAGCAAGGGATTCTAAATTCTGTATTATTCTAACAGTTTTTTTCCTGTTGTGATTAAAATTCAGTAACTTCTGTTGCTGAAGTCTAGTTACCTAGGGTCTACCTAGCCACTAATGTAAACCAGTGAGTGTTGAAAGCAGTGTGTGTTTTATCTCAGCAAATCATCGTATCTTCTGCATTTCTCTTCAAAACTGTAAACAACTTTACAGTAACTGCTTTATTATTGATGTATGTTGTTAATATGGGTATTGCCTTATGGCTAGCTACGGCTGGAGTTTTTTTGGGGAAAGGTGACCAACAGCTTAAACCAAAAATGTTTCTTTTTCTTTTTCTTTTTTTTTTTTTAATAGGCAAACACATGAATAAACTTAGATTTTAACAAACTGGAATTACAGCATACAGTTGCAGACCAGACTTGTTAAAATGTCAAGGTTAATTCAGAATAGATTTTTTCCTGTGTTTGTATTAAGCTTAAAAAGTAAATATATTTTAAACGTTTGAATAGTAGGATTTTCAAATGATTTTGGAAGAATTCCTCCATATAACCCACTGCATTTTTTTCCGTGTTAAAAGAATAAAGCAAAACAAAGGCAACAACCAAGTCAACAAACCTTCCCACCCCACTGAAATAAAACCACTCCAAACAAGGAACACCACTGAAAACAAAAAAAACCCCAACCACCACGACCCAACCTCAAACCCAACTTTCCCCTCCCCCAACCCCAAACCCTTGAACACAAGGCTTAGAAAGATTGAGTATCTTAATTTCTGCACATTTATGATAAATGAGGTTGGCTGTAAGAGTCTGGCAGCCCATATTTTTAGAGCGTACTTTGGACTGTATGCCAGCATCATTTATGGTTAGCTGATCACCGGGGCTGCATTCCAAACAGTGATCACATGGCCTGGGATCTTTGTACAGGTTTCTCTTCAACTCTATTTTACATAAGTAAAAAAAAAAAAAATCAAAACTGTGTGAAGGTGGCTAAAGCACTGGGATGCCATTTATAATGGAAGAGTGACTGGTTTTGCTGACAGTTGAGAGTAGTTTGGCTGACTTGTCCGGCCTTACTCAGACGTCGCGTGTGGCCTCTGCTGGGTTTGTGCTGTATTTGGTGCCTGCTCAGATCAGCTCATCTGCAAGTTGTGAAGTTCTACTGTTGGAATCAGTGAGTGTTAGGACTCAAATCTGTATGATCAATCAACAGCTAACCTAAGATATTAGTAAAGAAAGATCTGGAAATCACAATTTTGTGCTTAATCTTCTTTAGCCTTTCAGTTCTGGACTGTAAAATGGAGGCTAAGGTGTTGTCAGTAAACTGGTGGGTTCCATGAGTCCAGTAATTTTACCATTTATTTAGGGAAATTCCTGCAGGTTCTGCAATACATTAGACATATCAATTGTTTTGGTTTATCCTTGTTTAGTATTTTAGCCCTGTAAGNAGGTTCTGCAATACATTAGACATACAAAATATTTTGGTTTAGTATTTCAGCCCTGTAAACCTTGTCAGTTTCCTTGAATGAAGTAAATGGGAGTTACATCATCATGTACTTAATTTTTTTTCTGTGTAAATTTTAATATCGTTTAGTTATCTGAATTCTGAGTCTTTATTCTGGCACTTGTTGGATGTTTCAAGGTGTTTTTGTGACCTGACAGCATTCAGTTGTTGTTATCAGAATTCTCAGCCAGACTGTTTTGTGTCCATGCATGTTTCAAAAGATAAGTCTATTAACAGATGGAACTGGATACTACTTGGCTATTTAATCTTTCAGGCATTATAGTAAGGGCGTGCAATTTTTTTTTCAGCAGAGTTGGTGAAATTTTGTCCAGTTCCTGTGGGAACATTTGCTCTATATTTGTTTTAATCCTATGGCTTCACAACTCTTCTTCTCTAATATTGTTTATTCTGTAACTTTTAGAATCAGTCACATAGGGGGGTGCTATGAAATAGAACAGGGATTAAGGTCTCTTACATCTTTTTCTGATTGTGATTTTTACTGTGGAAAGCAAATCAGTAAAATGTTTTTGCAGGTCTTACACTGTGAAGTCTTTTGTAGAAAGTGCCGCTGAAAACATGAAGGAAGTGACTGAGAATCCATCATTTTTTTAATGTCTGTAGCTAAAAGGGCCACCAGTCAGATCACCTTGTATGGAAAGTTTTGTGCATCAGGAAGGTTTCCATGCTTTTCTGAGCAGCACAAAGGGGTGTTTTGTTGTTGTGTCCTATATGATCATTAGAATCCCCTAAGATGGGCAACCTTTTAAAAAATATCATAATTCCAGTTATCTAATTTGAGTAACTTTCTTCCAGGTCTTTTTATTTTCAAACTATCTTTGCCGGTAAGGGTTATGTTTATTTGTTTTCATGTAATCCTTAGAACCAATAGAGGAAATTATGTAGACTTGGTTCTGTTCAGCAGCCCCTTTCACCTGATATTGAAATCTTCCTCTTTCCTAGGAATAGGAAGCTTCTCTGCTTTTCCACCCTAGAACATCCCAACTTCAGCCTGCAGTAAACCTGTCACTGGGCTACTTTGTTTGTTTTGGATTTTCAGAGAAAAAAAACTAGGGGGAATAACAGAGAGAAATGCCACAGCCATCTTTAAATTTTCCTGGCGTGTCACGAGTTTTCCTTTACTATTTGGTGATATTCACAGTTTATTTACTTCGTGTCCAAGTAACTGACTTGTTTCCAGTTTCTTCAGTGTCAGACTTTCTATGGGCTTGGTGTCCACACAGAACTTGAGTCCTTAGCTAATCAATAAAATGTAACAGTTTGCTAAAATCTTGTGGAATGAAGAGCTCATTTCACCTTTTCTTTGCCTCAGCTTACAGTTGCAGACAATTTTTCTCAGTCTTCATGTCTTACTACAGTTCTCTTCTGTAATAGCAATTTTATAAGCATTTTTGACTTTAAATGTTATTGTCTGTATACTGTACCTATTTGGAGGAAATGCTTTTGCTAAGATGCACGTTAGAGGTCAAGATTTCAATGGCTTTTAAAATCAAGTAATATAGTGCTATCAGTAACCTTTCTATACCTCCTCCCTTCTTTTTTTTTTCTCCTTTATTTATTTACTTTTTAAAAATTGGAATGCTGAGCTCTTGTATTTGTTTTTGCTATATTCTACTTTTTTCCCCAAGTCTTCCTTATTGTTCCTTCACATATTAGTGTGTTGGGGGGTTTTGTTTGTTCTTTTTTGTTTGTTTGTTTGTTTGCTTTAGGGTTTTTTACCTTTTTTGTTTTTTTCTCATAATACCAGCAGCAGAACTAAGTAAAATATGTGGTGCAGCAGCAGGTTTTGTAGACTGGGAGGTACAGTTGCAGTGAAAGTGTTGATCAAAATTATGAGTTCTGAGGTCAGAGCATAAAAATTTTTTGATGCTAAGAACTATGTCCAATTTAGATTAATTTTTAGATAGTCACAAAAAAGAGGTTTTGGGTTTTTTTTTTACCTTTGGACATACCATTTCTAATCTGAACAGCTCTGCTCAAATATTCCAATTCCCTGAGTGCTTTATGGCACTGACACTGAAAGGAGTGGTCCTTCCCAGCCCTTTCTGCTCATTCCTGCCCTAGCACCATCCCCCATTGTGCTGACACAAGCATTCATGAGACTACACAGTGAACTAAATTGGGGAACTAATCCATGTTAAAAGTAATCAGTTCTTTTTGTAGCTCCTTGCCACGTGTCTGCATGAATGCTTTTGCTGTGTAAGGGAGGGAGAGACCCAGGGATGGGAATGAGCAGCTGAGGGAGGGCAGGACTGCTGCTTTATTGTGGCAATGCCAAGTTGTGCTGATTTAAGAGAACTAATGGCACTGCTCTGTAAAGAATAGATGTGTTAGAACTTCTCAATAAATCAGTCAAAATAGCATCTCCTCGTGCCCAAAAACCTCCATATTTTTTTCTATGTCTTGAGTGAACCGTATATTCTGCAACAACCACATGAAGTAAAGGAAAAATATGCTTCAACGCTGGATAGATGATATATGGCAAAGGGGGACTTAAAAGGTAAGATATTAAGCAATTGCAGTCAGATGTGGTACCAGGCTTACAATATATAACGTTTTCTGCAAAGTTTTAACAAGGACCTTGGATGGAAAGGTGCTAATTAAATATTTAAGTGAGACTTGCACATAAATGAGTCAGAGGGTTCACTTGAAAAACACTTTAAGATCATGTGGTAAGAGACAATCATCCTACATTCATAGTGAGAACAGAGTGAACTGGTAAAGAGCATGTGAGAATCAGATTCTTCCAAATACCGGAGTATTTCACACTCCTTTAAAACAGTGTTTTAGCACTCTAATGTTTATGTGAAAATTCCTCATAATTTTTGGAGTGAATTAAAACGAAAACATTATAGAACTGTAACAACACTTTTGTGAGTCACCTTACGAGTCTTGGACTCTCATCAGTTCACCATGCTTCCATCTACAAAACTAAACATGTAATGTGGTAGTGAAGAAAAGCTATTACCTGGGACTACAGAAGTGGAATTCCTCTCATACTGGGTCAGGAAGTATGTCTGTCCCTCTCTGTTGCTTTTATGTGATGATTTTTTTGAGTTTTTTGCATACCTGAAATTTCAGATAAAATAAGTTCTACATTACAGAAGCTTCTATCCAGCTCTTGGCAGTAACTCTCCTTGGCTCTTAATTTTCATGTTGCCAAAAATTCACATATGTGACAGCAAGAAGTAGGGAAATGTGATCAAAATGTCAGTTTCTCATTAGCAGTTCAAGCCCAGACCGAACTTCATGGGACATGAAGGTCCCATGACTTTGTTCCTGCCAGAATTCCACCCAGTTTACAATTTTCAATAATGTGGAATTGTGCAATTCAATAATGTATCACTTATTGCTTTCATAATAGCTCTTAGTCCATGGTACATTCATTTTATAGAGTTATCTACTTGTATGTTCTGTCCACCACCCCAGTAGAGCCACCAGTGTAAAAGGCATTGGCCACCATGACCATTTGTTACAGGAGAGGTTGGGAATGGAGAAATGGAAACAGGCACACCTCATTTCAGATTTTGAATAAATCCAGCTGTTGAGGAGAACACACAAATGACTTCAGGTGTCTGTTTTTCTTGTGAACTTTTTTGTGTTTTCTCCCTCCGTCTGCTGGAGGTTTGTGATCAAAGACAAAATTGTCTGCAGACCTGCTGTTTTGAGTTGGTGGCTCAACTCCCTTATGAACTCTGAAATGTTAAATCTTGCATTGTGCAACTAATGATGATCTCCTAACAGAAGGGCAGTTTCTTGTTACCTAGTTATTATTATTATTATTTCCTCTTAAAATAATGTTCAGGAAGATAAAGAGGAAATTTGCTCTTGATTAAGTTCACATTTTTTAAACCAAAACGTTAAGAAAAATGTTGATTACATAGATACTTTGCAAAGATCAAACTCAAACCTGGGAGAAGTGAGAGGGAAATGAAAAATAAACTGCAAAGAAAGCTTTAATCACACAAAGAAGAAACTTTAGAGGCCTAAAGTTTTTAAGAAAAGCCTGATGTCAAGCTGAATTCAATTGAAAATTTTTAATCTTCCACATCAGTTACTCCTAGCCAGAAGATGGAGTTAGAACACTTTATTTTTATTGTGTCAAATAAGCATCTTTTAGGACTTTGTTTATTTTCTGTTGATTGTAAAAGATAACGTGTTCTAGACAATGCAGTGTGAATTATGAAGGATGTGCAGGGTCCTCTGTCACTGGAATCCCCAGAATATCATAGAATCATAGAATGGTTTGGGTTGGAAGGGACCTTAAAGATCACCTTGTTCCCACCCTGCTGTGTAGGCAGGGACACCTTTCAGTAGATCAGGTTTCTCAGAGCTCCATCCAACCTGGTCTTGGACGCTTCCAGGGATGTGTTCTGTAACATCTTTAGTAAGTATGGCTAGTGAAAACATGACTAGAAATATATTGTAAGAAATAGTTGAGGAGAATTATTTATTGACTGAGAAAGTTTGGCAAGGACTTTTGAAGCGTGTGGCTCTTAGCAGTCATCCATTACAACATCCCTCCAGCATCTCGAGAAAAGGGGCACAGTGACCACTGTTTGTGATGCCCCTAAAACATCTAATGCTGCTAAGGGTACAGTCGAGATAATTTGCAGCATAGTGTGAAATCTCCTCTGGAAACCAGGTAGACATGGGTGGATATTTTGTGTTGAATTCCTTTCTACCATTAATCTTTTTGAGAAATTGAACATTTTGAAAAGCAGCCCGGAAGACTTAAATATTTTGCCAAAACCCCTTGTTGTGGCTGATGAACTGTCAAAAGTTGAATGCTCTGTGAATTTAACCACTGTCTCCTGCAAAAATGGTCAAATCCTTCAGGGATATAACCCAAGGCCAGAGCAGGCAATTCTAATCCGATTTTCCTGCTTTATTTTCTAAATCACGATGTCTGGGGGGACTCCAGACAAAAACCTGTCTTTCTAATAAGTTACAGGCTTTGTTCTCGATGCAAATGTCCTGTGTGCAGATTTTAATTAATTAATTAGCTTGGTTACAGTCCTGTGTGAGTTGAGCAAAATTAAAGATTAGCCTTTTGTCTATTGGTTAGAAACATGCATCAAACAGAAGCGATTTCAGAATCTCTTAAGTGTTTGCTTTGGTATTTAACATATAGCTTGATTCACTATAAGATTGCAGATTTTTTTTTGCTATGTTAAAATGCTAAAGAAAGCTATAATACCATTGTATTTTTTAGGTTTCTTTATATAAAAGAGAGCTTTAGTCTCTCTTTTCTTGGAATACTTATAAGGTAAAGGATTCTTATTTTACCAAAATGGTTAAAAATAGTACTTTTAGAAGACAATATTTTGTCAGAAAACTTAAACTAAGTATTCAAAATGTTTCAAATATTCAATATGAAATTAGGAATACTGAGATTATAATTAAGACCATTCATTCCACAGCTTCTTGTAAGTGCTTTGTGTAGCTATATTGGTTTTATTTGATTCAAGAACTGCCACATTCTGCTGTGCTGGTTACTTAGTAATTAATGATTGTTAGAACATTTACTTTGAAGTTTAAAAGAAAAAATATCCATATGCCCCAGAATTCCAAAATTTTATAAATGAGAAAAAAGAAAACTGGGATGCCAGACATTCACAAAATGTGCTTTTCCTGCCCTATTGTCAGATCTGTGTGTTTAAAGACTGAACTTTATGATGTGTCTAAATATTGTAAAATACCCTGTATTTTCACACTGAAATCTTGTGACTTCAAAGCAGCTACACATCTTCTTTTATATTAGTAAAATTATTGTCAATGCCAAAAATATAATCAAAAATAATTGAAATTAAATTATAGCTTTTGCATTTTGACATTTGAAACATAAAGCTGCTTTGTATTCTGACTAGTTTGATCACCTATATGAACTGTACAGCATGTTTTTATTAAAGCAGATGTAGTCATTTTTATGCATTGAGAAACCACATATTCTAGTTTGCAAAATAGTGCTTCATTTTCTGTGTCCTGAGGCAATTAATTAAAACTGTTTAGGTCTGATAGTGAGAATTAACATCATGTAAATGTAGTGTGACTCAGTCTTATGGTGTTTGTAAGTCTGAAGTTTCCACATCAGTCTTTTTAAGGACCAATATGATTTTTTTTAATTAAAGAGTAAATCAGTTGAACTGTTCGATTCTGCAAATGAATCAACCTTTCTTTTATAAGTAGCCTTTTTTAGTCTTAACCAACTCATTTTTGTGATCTCCTGAGCTGAGTTTCCTCTAAACATCTTTCGTTGTTAAAGATTTAGTGCTGAACTTGCACAGATTCCTTAAATCCGTGGTCCTTACAAGAAGCAAAAGCATCTTTTTAGCTATGTAATTGTATCCCTAAAGTTTATGATACAAGACAAAAAGTCTTGAAGAAGTAATTTCCTTTTACCTGTTTTATCTTCCTGTTAAACACTGGTAAAAGACACTGTCATGTTGGGTCACAACCCCATGCAGTGCTCAAGGCTTTGGAAAAGTATCTGGCAGAAAAAGGACCTGGAGGGTGCTGTTTGACAGCAGCTGAACATGAGCCCAGCAATGTGCCCAGGTGGTTAAGAAGGCCAATGGCATCCTGGTTTGGATCAGAATTAGTGTGGCCAACAGGACTAGGAAAGCAATTTTCTCCCTGTACCTGGCACACCTCAAATTTGTGGCCACACCTCAAATCCTGTGTCCAGATCTGGGCCCCTCACTACAAGAAAATTGTGACATTGAGGTGCTGGAATGAGTTCAGAGAAAAGAGCTGGGGAAGGATCTGGAGCACAAGTTTGGTGAGGAGCAGCTGAGGGAGCTGTGATTGTTTAGTTTGGAGAAAAGGAGGCTTAGGGGAGACCTTATTGCTCTCTGCAACTACCTGAAAGGAGGATGTAGCCAGGTGAGGGGAAGTCTTTCCTCCCTGATGACAAGTGACAGGATGAGATAAATGGCCTCAAGTTGCACCAGAGAAGGTTTAGATTGGATGTTAAGAGAAATATTTTCATGGAAAGGGTGGTAAAGCATTGAAACAATCTGCCCAGGGAAGTGGTAGAGTCATAATCCCTGGAATTGTTCAAAAAACATGTGGTTAGGGCACTTGAGGACATGGTTTAATGGTGAACATGGCGGTAGTGCTGGGTTGATGGTTGGACTTGATGATCTTAAAGGTATTTTCCAATCTTAACAATTCTGTGATTCGCTGATTGTATCTGGACTTGGTAAAGAATTTTTGTTCCCTTATCACAGAGGTCTGTTTTCAAGGTTGTATCTGCAGTGACTGCTCTGACCTCCATTTTGGATGTCTTTCTATAGAGTAATTTATTTGGTATATAAATTTGTATTGAATTATGACCTTCACATTTTGTAAATGCAAGCAAATTTACATATGTGCATGTAGTGTACGTGTGCACACATTATAGTTTAATTCCTTTTGAAATACCTTTTTTGTCATGCAGTCATTCATAGAACCATAGAATGGCTTGGGTTGAAAGGGACCTTAAAGTCTAGTTTTACCCCCTCTGCTGTAAGCAGGGACACCTTCCACTAGACCAGATTGCTCAGGGCCCCATCCCCCCTGGCCTTGAACACTTCCAGGGATGGGACATCCGCAACTTCTCTGGGCAAACTGTTCCAGTGCCTCATTATCCTCACAGTAAAGAGTTTCTTCCTACTATCTAATATAAACTTACCCTCTTTCAGTTTGAAGCCCTTTTCCCTCATCCTGTCCTTTCAGTCGCTCTCTGGATTCCTGACCCCCTTCAGATACTGGATGGCTGCCATGAGGTGTCCATGCAACCTTCTCTTCTCCAGGCTGAACAACCTCCACTTTGTTAGCCCCAAGTATTCATCCCCAGTATCTTTAATTTGTTGGCTTATTTCAGGGAAATTTGACAGAGGCTAAAAGTCTAACTCCAGATTGCCAAGGTAATCTAGTCACGAGACAAAAGTTCCAATGATTTCATCGTTTGTGCTCCTCATAGAGCTACATACGCCTTTATCTGAAAAACTGTGTTTATTGTTGTTATATTCCTTGTTGTGATGTTCATTTGAGTTTGGGGAAGGTGGTCTTGTCTTCTATGCAGCAAAACATGACAGTTTATTTCCTGTCATGTTATAGGACTTAATTTATTGTTCTTCCGTCTTTCCCAGTTACAGAAACAAGCTGTCTAGCAATGGCAGCTCCAAGAGAAATGAAATGGTGACTTATTTATTGGCTAATTTATTTATGCTCTAAGCCTTTCTCATAGAGACTATCACTTCTTTTTTATTGTAGCAGACTACTAGATAGGTGTGGCAATGGCCATTCTTTGGAGGAGGAGTTTGAACAAGTTTGACTTGGCAAGAGGCCTGATTCACTGCTGCTGCTGGGATGTGAAAGCAAGTTGTTTCACTGGTATTTTATTTTGTCTTATGCCTATTGAGAAGTAAAAGGACAGGTGACAGGCCTTGTGAAGCCCTGAATAGTAGAATGGACAGCAGATAAAAGGATGAAGCAAGGAAGCTTGCTTTTCCAGGAAAAGAGGAGTTTTCATAGAATTTCTTTTCTCAAAATGACTTCAGGGAGCCTGAAGTTTTATTAACATTGATTCCCACTCATCTTCCTTAGTCTTTTCTCATGCTCAGAGTTATTTCCCCCCCTCTAAGAAATGGAACAAATATGTGAGTGAATTATGTTTCTCATTGTATCTCCAAGTTCATGTTCTTTTTGCAAATAAGATGGTTTTTATGTTTATAGTTTATTACACTGCTCAAATGCATGTGTTGTCTATATCAGCAGCGAGGTAATTTTTTTGTTAGCTTTAAAATTAACTAGCTAACATTTATGAAGGAGAGGGTGAAGAAGGAAAAAGACACTTACTTAAAACTTGGCTGTTTTCAAGACCAGTTATTAGAACAACAAAATTAATCTCCCAGTAAGTCTTACCTCTTTATGGGACACAAAGCTGGCATTGTAGCAGCATAATTCTAACTAGAATTCTGTGAAGGGTGTGCTTAGTGTATAGGCTCCATTTCTGATAACAACTGGACATTTGTTTCTGGTTCTTCGCTTCCTATCCCAAGTCATATTTAAAAGATTATCCAGGTGGCTTCTGAATGTCTCTGTTTGGGAGGTTTACCAGGATCGAGACTTGAGACAACAGAGTCTCCTGCTGGTGCTGTCCACTGAAGCATGGTTGAACTGTGTTCTAGCCCCTCAAAAATTCTCAAAGTACAGCAGTAGTTTGAAGAGCCAGTTGTTCCCTTCAGCACCTTGATTGTTTCCAGACACAACAGTAGAAAAGCGATGCTTGGTTTCCCAAAGGTGTTAGAAGACTGGAAACTTGCTTTTCGGCTGTCATGATGAGAGGTGTGATGGGAAGTAAATTTAGTATCCTGGAAAAGCTGACTTAGAGGCCAGGTATAGGTATATAAATCAGAAAGGAAGCTAAAGCAATTTCTGAACTCCATCTGAATCAATGAGTAAGGCTTTGCTGAGTTTAGTTGAACTATTTTTTCTTCAGATCTCTCTGCTTGACTTCCAGATAAACTACTTAGACCTTCGGATGGTGTCGGAATGTTTCAGTTTGGGATCATATAGCTATTCTTGGCCCAAATTACATCTGGACTTTGTCCAGAGACAATATTCTTTAGGGGTGCCTTGGAATCACAGAAACAGCTTTCTCTCAATCCTGATAGCAGACCAAAAAATACTGAGATGAATGGAACCATGGATTATCTGCTTCAGATAAGTTGGTTTTACCTGCTCCTTTTTCTTGTCTTCGTTTCAGAAATTTGATAAAACTGTTTGCATGTCAGGAATTCAGTACTAAAGAAACAAAAAAAAAAAAAAAGAGGATTATCCCTGTTTACTGTCTTTCATACAGTTTTTCCACTTTGCATATGAGTGATTTTGATCACTTCCATTTGATATATGTTCCAGTTAGCCTCTCTGAATTAAGCTTATATTATATATTAAGCTTATAAGTTAAACTTATATTAGCTTAATGGGAGAAGCAGACTGTGTTCTCTTCCAATTTATTTTTTTTTTTTATTGGAGATGTGTGCAGCAGAAAACTGTGATAAATGCATGAACAGCCTCTCAGGTCTGAGTAAGTAATTACAGTTCAGGGGCTGAGAGTGACTGTTGAATGTGAGGTTTTATAGTGGAAATATGTCAGAAGAATAGCAAAATAAGCATTCTGGGTTTTGTAATATTGACTCATATTATTCACTGTCCTTCTCTGCAGTGTCCTTTTTTTGGCCACTCTAGTTTTAGCTGCTTCCTTCATGTTTTCTCAGAGCCAGCAGGAGGAATGTGAGCACGCAAGGTACAGACTCCCTCTGTTATGATGTCCAACATTACAGTGCATTCCTATTAGGCCCCGCTCTGATGAGAAAACTGCTTCATTTCCATAGACTGAAGCTGGAGAATGTCTCCTAGAGGTCTTATATATATTTTTTTTTTAAACTATGCAAATTTTTTTCCTTATTCAATAGATTTCCAAAAATGTAACAAATGGTTAGAAACTTTATCTTATGTTGTCAAAGAATGGAAAGTATGAGATTACTCAGAATTTGGACTCTACTTAAAAAATACACTGGACCAATAAAAAAGCCTGTTCTTAGAGATTTCACACACATTCTTTTTAAATTAAAATTCAGTAATTGTAAAATCAGGTTTATTTGGGAAGCTGTAGCAAACAGCTTTGCATCTATATAGTTTTACATTGTTTATTCTTCAGGGTCTTCTAAAAAATTTTTGTATTGAGTTATTTAAAGTAGAGCACTTCTAAGTTCCTTAGATACTAGACTTTCTAAACATTTGACTACTTAGAAAATAGTGATGGGATGGTTATTTCTACTGGTGCAGGTTGTTTTGTGAGATCTTTTGTTTTCTTGCTGTGGGAACAACAGGGCTTTGTCCTTGTAAACAGTTACCCAATAAAGTTGTTACTGGATTTGAATTTTCGTTTACAGATTAAACAGAAGTGAAAGAAGCTCAAAGCTTACATTCCAAAACTGACGAAACTGATGACTACTTCTTTCTTTCTTTTTTTTTATTTATTTATTTTTTTAACTTTTTTTTCTGGGAAGAGTGAACTGTTGAAAATACATATAAAAAATAAATCTATTACTCTTTGTATTCACCGGAAGATATTTAAGCAGATAAACATTCCCTGAAAGTCCCACGAATTTTTAGAAAAGGTCTTTTGTAGTTTGTATTTATAAGCTTGTATCTCTCTTTCCTGAAGCTATGGTGAGCTCTGCATACTTCATTCTTTTTCAATTGTAAACATAGTTTCGGTACTACCACTTTTGCACCAAACGCTGTTCCTAAGCGACTGCTGACGTCAGTTGGTGCAGCACAAGAAGGTTTGTGTGTTTATCTGCTGTGGGCAGACTCTTAGAAAAGACGAAAGTATGTAACTAGATTAGGCCAAAGAGATTGCTGCTTTAAATAAGCGAACATTCTGCTTGCAATGCCTTACTCTTTTTTTTTTTCCCAAAATGTATTTTATTTTGATTAGCAGTTGTATCTTCTGTTGCATATGCCACAGTACCTCTTTGGCAGGGCACGATAAGGAGGGGTATATATTCTCTTTGCTGTTGCTTTAAAGGGGCAACCGTTTTACTTCTTTTCTACAACGTAGTTAAAATGAGAATTTAAATTCTCATTTTATGTGCCATAGCATAAAGCTTTCATATACCTGCTCTCAAGGTTAGAAATGAAAGCAGGCTTGCAATTTCCAGTTTAAGTGAAACATATTTACTTAGAGATTTTTGGCCAGAACCTATACATTTGGAAAAACTGGAATGATATTCTTGGAATATTTTACTGCATGCCTTTGTGTCAAATAGAGTTGGAGTGGAGCTGGCTAACTGACTTTGTGGATTTTTTTTTTGTCCTTGATTATACTTGCAGCACACCCACAATTAATAAAAATTACCAATATCAAAAAAATTTTGCTTGAAAATCTCTTTATGAAAGTAAAGGACGTAGTAGTGGGACTGCAGTCATGGTAGGCCGAAAAGTGGAGCTAAGAAATTTATAGGAGGTAGTAGTATTGAATGGCATAACAGGGAGAAAAATGACCAGAATCTCTTCTTCAGGTTGAAGAATAGAAGAAGCAGCTTTAAGAACTAAATAAAAACTGAGAAAAATGGTTCCAAATTAACTTAAATCAGATAAACATTACAGAAAATGCCTGTGGGACATAGGAGAATATTGGCAAGCATAAAGGTGAAAAGGTGAAGCTAAATAAGGTCCACTTTGAATCTGGCTGCGGTGACTGCTAGTCCTGAAGTCCTATCAATCTTGACATTTCCTGTACTGTTATATTGTGCTATCCAGTCTTGCCTTCAGAACCTTCACAAAGGGAGACTGCACAGCTTCTCTGGGCATTCTGCTTTACTTTATCTCACTGCCTGTGTGTCCTCATAGTGAGATGTCTTTTCCTTGCACCTAGTCTGAACTTCTTGTTTCGACATTGCCTCTCATCTTCCTGCTATGCACCACTGGGTACTGGTGTTGTTGTCTTGGTGACCTGCACTGTTGCAGACGACTCTTCCTTTCCAGATGCAGGGATTTGTGTGTTTCACTGTTGAATTTCCTAGGACTGCTGTTCACTCAACCCTCCAGCTTGCCTGGGTCCCTCTGGATGGCAGCCCAGCCCCTCCAGCCCAGGGGAGCACATCTTGTAAATCTCCGCTGTGCACAACAGTATGATGGAGTTTAATTCAGGTTGAAAAAAGTTAAGTAGCTGCAGGTGCTGTTGCTCATTTGCCCTTACTGCTGCTTCTTCTGGGTCTTTATTGAATTTTCATTCCCTTTTACCATATTTTCTTACTATAAGAATTTTTTTTTAACTTGTAATAGGAAAAGTGGAGTTAGGAGATGACATTTAATTCAACAATCTGGTCTTAAACAAATAGTGAAGTTACTTGTGAGTTTCATTAGTATAAAAGCATAAAAATGGCTCGGATTAAGGGTTCATTTAGCTTAATATTCTGTCTCTAATCTGTGATCTTTTCTAAGGTCAAGTTTAACATATGTTCGTACCAGTTAAATATCTCTTACATCTGTGACTTGGAGGTATCATATTAAACAGACTTTTAGGGCCAAAAGATGGGTTGGAACTTTTTCTGTCTGTCCTATGCATCTGCCTGTTATTGCAGTGTCTTTAGAAGCAGCACACCGGGGGAAAAATCAATAAAAACTATAATCACAAGTTGCTGCTTATCCTCTTCCCGTCCATTGCAAGGGCTAATGTGCAATTAAATGCATTTGAAGTCATGGGGGAAAAGAAAGTAGCTGTAATCAGAAGCTGATGGAAGGATAAAAATACGATAATATATGATACTCTTCTTTCTTTTTTCCCATACCACCTTCTTACACTCTCCCAAATTCCACCTGTTTTCAGCTCAGGGGACTTTCTAACGTGGTTTAACTATTTAGTTAAAAGTGCTCTTTCGTCCCTTTTCAAAGTAAGAACGTTTCCCCCTTTGCCCAGTTCTAGCTTGAACTTATTTAAACATCTTGCATTCTTTGATAAAGCAGGTTACTTACTACCTATTAGGGAAGAACTGTCTCTTTCTGGTTTGGACTGGTTGTTCCTGGTCCATTCTAATGGCTTCTGGTTACTGTAAAAAAAAAATAGTCTAATGTGTTTAACTTTCTGCTGACCAGAAATCCTTGGGCAGAATTTGTAACAATCAGGAGTTCTGTCTAGCAATGTGCATGGCAGCTAGCAATGACGATAACTAATTTGTTTAAAAGTTATTTTATAGTGATTCAGAGACCACTCTGATGCATCAAACTTCATGAGTTTGTATATTCTTAGGCTGGATTACACTGCAGTAATGAGTAGTTTTTCCTGTTTCCTGAAGGTTAATAACTACCTGCCATTAGGATTTTTTTCTCTCAGGTTGATGCTGCTCAAAGCTCTCCCTAATTTAGCAGGTGTGCTTGTGCAAAACACCTGGAGACAAATGAAGAATACACAGAAAAATACAGTCACTGAGACATCACGCTGTGCTGTTACACCGGTATGCTTTTGCAGGGGAAAGTTGTTGATCTGGTGTTGTGAGATCAATTGGAATCAGCTTAACCATCTTTGCATACTTCCAGAGAAATGGGTGTACCTTGGACATACAGTCTGGGTTTTTACCAGTATTTGTTTTGCAGGCTCTGCTCTTGTTTTCAGAGAGCAAAATTTGTATGTTTTTGTGAAAAAATGGTTTATTCCAAAACTTATTCTTTCATTGTCACTGACTTCAAAAGGCAGGCACAGCAGAACCCAAGACACAGATTTATAGCCAGAAAAGGTCATTGTTTCCTTGTTCAGACATGTGTTAACAGTAAAAATAATATTTAAATATTTTTAAAAGTAACTCATTTTTATAACTTAAGATCTTATAACAGTCTTATTTCAAAATGCTGCTCTGGGATATTATACAAAAGAAATTTAACTTCTATGATTTTTTTCAAATGAAGCTCTTTAATATGTTAAACACTTTAAAGAGTTACTATAACCTCTTCTTAAATTAAAGGCGTAAAATATTGTTCTTGAAATTTTCAACGACACTTGAGTTAACCATAATTATTTTAAATTGAGGCAAAGCTACAGGCATTTTAATATGTTTCTTAATTGCAGTACAGCCTATAACAATCATTTGTGTCTCAGGTTTCTTAGTTACTATCTTTTATGTTCTATTACTTTGTGGAACTGTAACTGGGTTCTGATCCAAAACCTTTTCTCTGTAAATTTACAATAGACAAACTGAGAAGCATTTGTCTCCAGACTTGCAAGAAATAGACATGCTGGTTCTTTATAACTTTTTGATTAGTTATTTGCTGGATGCTTTTAATAAGGAAGTGAAATAAATTGGGAATATCTGTGATGTTAGTATGAGATGCTGGAAATGGAATAATCTTTTGCTGATAACAGTGAGGTTTTGTTGTTTTGTTTATACAAAGATTATGAAAATATACATCCTTGATCATGTAATTTTCTTCTTCCTGCTTTCTCTATGATTTCTGCTTTTATTCCAAATATACAGTGGAACAAATATAAAACTGGTGTCTTCAGAAAGGCTAGGAGACCCGACAGATATACCTTGGTTTTGGTTAGCATGTGTTAGACAGCAATTAATAGGAAAGTTGGCTGATAAGGGTGCATTTAGAAAGTTACAAATCAAATATATTTGTACATAAGTGCTGAAGATGTTTTTTGTCTCTATAGCCAAGAATAAATTCTCCTAAGAGGGATAGTACACATATGGCTGCTAAAAAAAGAGAAAGGTTAGTATATAAGCTGGGCATGGTATCTGAAAGAATTAGCTTCAACTTGTTATGTTAATGCCTAGTGTAGTCCTTGGAGGCAACCTGAACACATAGGCTTTATTTCATGATTTCCTTTCGAGTTGTTCTTTTCTTGGATGCAATCACTTTAACATGGTGTTTCTAGAGTGGATTCATAGCATATTTTGTGAAATATTAGTTATTCTCTTTCTGCTTTTGGTAGTTTTGCCTCATTGCCTTACTTTAGAAACTGACTTGCCAAAGTGTTGGTTCTCTTATATTTTGTACAGCAGTTGTTCCCAAGCTACCTGGGATGCCCAATGGTTACAATCCTACTTTGGGTTACAGAAGTTGCAAAGGAGATTCCAGCAGTAGTGTAAAAACTTCACTGCTTATTAATAGTTGGAGTTCTAACCCTAGCACAAATGAGGCTTGAAATGGAACTTATCACAACAGGGGAAATAAAATTGGCAACTAATCCTTTTGGTATAAAGGTGAGATGGGGATAGAGGATAACATTTATTCTTTCATAGAAAACATCTACTGTTGACTTACTATGACTCTGTGACCCCCTTGAGGTTCCTTTCAAATGGAATTATCCTAGAAGGCTATGTACCTGTTGGTGTGAAATTTTGTGTAGACATAGCTAACTAGTGCAGGTACTGCGGAGGGCATGTTTGCAGTAGCACATAATTCTTCTCAGGCTGTGAATCCTGGGAAAGGAGCTGAGCAAATATTTAAGTATTGAGTCAGTGTTGAACTCCAGCCACTGTGGCTACTGAGCTAGTACAGCCTAAGCTTTTTAGCTTGTCGTTCTCTGGTTTTCTAACATACTCGTTGTTAGTTTGTATGAATGAACTAGGAACATCTCAGTACTTCTGATGAGTACTCATAACTCCTCTGTCACTGTAGAAATAGGCCATACAACTTTATATGTCCCATCTCTCTGTTCACTGGATTAACTTTGCAAAAAACCAGAGAACCTTATTACTTGAACCAGTACCTCAAACAGTCTGTTAGCTTAGTGGGTTAGTGTAAACTTATCAGCATGTATTAAATTTGTGTTTCAGAAGGTGATGCGAGCAAACTAAATGTTTAGTGTTCTCAAACAGGCATTTTAGATGCCTTTAATATATTCTGGCTGTATAGCACAGCAGTCATAGCAGCTGTCTGTTCAAATCACCTAGTGCCTTCAAATATCACTGAAACCTGAAAACTTCTGCTAGCACAACAGAAACTCCAGGTTGCTCTCATGTTTAACTTAGCATTTTGATTAAATCTTGTGAATTCTGGAGGAAAACGTTCATGTGCTTTAACTCTGTGTTACAATGCCCTCTGACTGCAACATTCGTTGCCTTTAATGTCAGTGACCGATCTCTTCAAAAATTAAATCTCTTGTTGTTATTTTTAATTATCCCCATCCTGGTATGAAACTTTTGTTGATTTTGGATGTTGATTTAAGGCTGCTGAAGCAATTCGTAATAGAATGAGCTTTGAAGTATATTTTTTTTAACGGCATAACACATAAGTCTGTGTCTTCCTTCAAAGAAGTATGTTCTGTATGGGAGAACTATCAGAAACTTGCACATCTTAAACTGGGGAAAGAAGCAATACCATATAATTCTTGTCCTTCACTACATACAAAGTATGTGATAGAGAATGAATAAACTGCATACATGATTCACATTAGAATTTTTAAATGGTTTTACTCTGTAAGTGCAAAATCTATTTTAAAATTCTCAGTTAGTGAATCATATAATTTTTTTTCTCTTTCATAAAGGATTACAGGTAGATTTTCAGTTTACCCGAGTACTTGAACTAAAGAAATATTTCTGAAATTCCTCCATAGACCTGTTCTGAAGAAAGATTTGATGCATTTACCCAGTTAATTAGTGCAACTTGAGGGCTTTTGTGAGTGAAAAATGATGCAGCAGAGGAACTCCGAAGTAGGAAAGGTGCTCAACCACACAGCAAACTGAGATTTCAGTGCTTGAACAGGTTGGCATCCTGCAGAGCTGTGGTGGGTTGACCTTGGCTGGATGCAAGCTGCTCATCAAGTTGCTTCTCGACTGGACAGGAGCTTGTGGGTTGAGATAAGGACAGGGAGAGACCACTCATCAGTTACTATCATGGGCAAAATAGGCTTGACTTGGGGAAATTAATTTATTAACAGTCAAATCTGAGTAGGATAAGGAGAAGTAAAACCAAATCTTAAAAAGACCTTCCCCTTACCCCCCCTTCTTCCTGGGCTTAACTCTATTCCCGGTTCTTTACCTCATTCCCCAGGCAGTGCAGGTGAACAGGGAATGGAGGCTGTGGTCAATTCATCACATATTGTTTCTGCTGCTGCTTCCTCCGATGTGGGAGGACTCCTTCCCTCCACCAGCATGGGGTCCCTCCCATGGGAGACAGTCCTCCATGAACTCCAGCGTGAGTCCTTCCCACAGGCTGCAGTTGTTCATGAACTGCTCCAGATGGGTCCCTTCCACAGAGTGCAGTCCTTCAGGAATAGGCTGCTCCAACATAGGTCCCCCACAGGGTCACAAGACCCAACAGCAGACCTGCTCCATCATGGGCTCCTCTCTCCACAGGTTCCCAGGTCCTGCCAGAAGCCTGCTCCAGCATGGGCTTACCACGGGGTCACTGCCTCCTTTGGGTATCCACCTGTTTTGGCATGGGATCCTCCATGGGCTGCAGGTGGACTTCCATGGGCTGCAGGGACAGAGCTGCCTCACCATGGTCTGCACAACAGGCTGCAGGGGAATCTCTGGAGCACCTCCTCCCCCTCCTTCTGCACTGACCTCAGTGTCTGCAGGGCTGTTCCTCTCATATTCTCACTCCCCTCTTCTCCTCTTCATGGCTGCAATTGCTGCCATGCAGTAAGTTTTATTCTCTCTTAAATACGTTATCCCAGAGATGCCACCACCATCTCTGACTGGCTTAGCCTTGGCCAGAGGCAGGTCTGTCTTGGAGCCATTTGGCATTGGTTGTGGCATCACCACGAACAGAGGTTCTGCTAGATGTCATTCTCCTCCTTTAGATTGAGATAGGAGGCTGGAATTTTCTGATGCTTCTTAATAGCTTCATTATAAGGGTTGAAGCAGCTGTTGGATGGGCTGGACCACTAAGGAATCAATACTAAACATTCTGAAAGTGAAAGCTGTACTTCTAAAGTCTGTAATAATTCCCCATTACATCAGCAGTACACTGGGCTTGTGTTACAGGACTTTCAGCAGGCTTTATCAAGAAAGCTAGAAATTAATAGAGGCATTATGGGTAGACATAAAACAGCAGAATAGTTTGCAAAAACTATCTTAAAAATTGGTCTGAACAAAACAAAGAACGCCCCTACCATTTTTTACAAGTTGACCTCCACATTTAATTCAGAATAGTGAAAAATCTCACTAGTCTAAAGAATCCAGATAACTAAATTGTTGGAGATTGAGTTAGTTGGAGGCAATATTGATATTTATTTTAAATGAAGATGTTCTCTCCCTTCAAAGGTCTTGCACTTTTTGGCACCTTAGGTATTTTAAAAGTACATGAATTAAATATATCTTTATGCAGATTGTTCAGGTTTTGCACGAGGGTGTGGTGCTCAGATTAAATCTCAGGTACCATCAATGATTGTTTATTGGAGCAGCCAATCAGAAAAGAAAAAAAAAAACCTGTTACTTTCCTCCTGAGGAATATTTAGGATCTCCTTCAAAATAGCAACCAGAGAGCATTTCTATAGTAATGATTGCAGTGCCAGTGATCATTCAGAATTCATACTGGAGCAGTGGAAAGCCAAAGATCTGTTACACCTGCGCTCCGAAAAACTGTTCTGAGCACAAAAGGGGGAAAGTACATGAAGTAGAATCCCTGCAGGCAGCACAGAGACTGTTTCAGGACATTGCACTGGAAACTTGAGACAAATGCACGCCATTTATCAGAACAAGATCTAAAGATAAAAATACATATGCCTTGATTAAACAGGATGCTAAAAAATGCTTATAGGTAGAGTAAGCATTCTTAAAAAAAATGTATCGAAACCAGACTGATTGAGTGCAATGGTTCAAGGCAGATTAAAAGTATTCTAATGAGCAACTTGTAGAAAATATATTAAAAAATTAATAATATTTGTACAAATGCACTAGAAGCTTGAAGCCTCACAGAATGCCTATAGGACTCAGAAGATCTCAGAAATGGAGCATTCATACAAGAGGAGGTCATGGTAGGAAAAGAAGAGATTGTTTTTGATAGCATTTGTTGTCATTGAACCTGGAGAAAATGCCTATGCTGGAAATTTACAGGTAATGTTTCAGAGACTTTAAGTCAGATTTAAGTGTTGTAAAAATACATTTGTTACTAGAAAACCAGCAAATTCTCAGGACCAGATAATGCACAACCAAGGTTCTCGAGAAACTTGAGGAAAAAACAACCAATTTGCTTTTTATTTAAATTTGATTAGGTCCCCATTGACTGAAAATTGGCCAATGTCATGGCATTTAATGAAAGTTTGCAAGAAAGCTCTAAAGAACTGTTGGCCAATAATCATGATTTTCATGGCAGGAAAATTGGTTGAGATCATAACAAACATTGAATGACTCACTTCAGAGCAAAATGTTTTGGGGAAGAATCAACATTACTTTTGTGAGTGAGTCTTGAATCAAACAAGCTTATGAGAACTTTTTGAAGAAACTAACAAGCTTGTAGATAATAAAGATTCATATGTTACAGTCTGCTTGGATTTCGTAAAGTTTGTGCACCTTCCACTTTGTTACCTGAATTGCTGGTTATTAGGAATTTGAGCAATTGGAAGAATCTGGTTTGATTGGAATGCCAAAGACAGGAGAAGCTAGTGTATGTGGCAGCAAGTATGGACAGAGGAGTTGCTTTTATTTGATGTATTTTGTTAGCATGAACGTGTGCAGTCACTCTTGAGGAACTCAAAATACAAGTATGTAAAACTCGTTTTACATAATCATGAAAATGTAAAACCTGGACTGAATATGGACATATTTGAGTAAATATTTGTATGGTTTAACATAGGGGGTGAACATTTATGAGGTTAGAAACAGGGTTCTGAAGTGAAGCCCAACTTCATTTTAGCTTGTCTGGCCAAAACTGATTAGTAAATTGATTTCTAAATTATAATCTAACTTGTCTCTGCCTCCCTTTTCCAAAATGAAAGCTACTAAGTTGACACACAGATTAAGCCTACCTCATTATTCCTTTCTATTTCTCTCATTGGTTTGAATGTTGTCTCAAAGTCCTTTGTTGTAGGCCAAGTCTGAAAGTTAAAGAGAAATGACGGCAAGGATGTGTGTGGTGTTGTCTTCCTAAAATTCTGCTCTTGGTCTAGCTATATTTTTATAGTACAGTGCCTGGAGTTTTCATCACAATGTGTACAATCTGATTTGAAGTGGACTTGGCCTACAGTTTCATCTCTGAATTTGGGCTGTGCCCCAGAACCGAACAGGAGAATGGTTTTGTTTCTGTGCTTTGTTTCTCCCTTGCCTTGTCTTGCCTGGTTTGATTGCAGTAGGGATAAGAACTGGATGTGGGTGTGGAGAAGAAAATAAGTCTGATGTTTTGGTAAGCAGAAGGGAAGAAGCTGGGACAGAAGGAAAGGAGGTTCAAATGGTGGTTTGATCTTGAATGAGAATGGGATAATTTTGTGTCTGGAGTAATGAGATTGACATGCTAGACAAGGAGGTTATGGTGAGAAGCTTGGGAAGTAAACATAGCTGGAGATACCCGAAGAGTGAAACTGGAATAAGAAGTTATGGGTTGGGTCTGGATTAGTGCTGAATGGACGGGGCTGTAAATCTTGTATTTGAGAGAACAAAGAGAAATTTGTGCCTGCTGAGGAACATGGCAATCCAGAGCCTGAATGACACCATCTCCCTCTGCTGCAAGCAAGCACTCGAAAAAAGCTCTTGGATGCTTTCTAATAGTCACCTCAATAAGAGATACTAATCTGACTTGCTTGCTTCAGTGGGACAGGTCTTCTGGCGGCTTGTCACTCGATCAGTGACATATGTGATGGCATGTAATTTGAGAGTTTTGGTTTGCCTTGAGAACAATTAGGTAGTAGCATAAAAAAGTTAAAATGGGCTGTGTTTCTGGAGGATTAAAAACGAAATAGAAGTGCCTATGATTTTGCCAGTTCTAATTATACAATTCCATACACCTTTGCCCTCAAGATCCTGAAATTTGTGGTGCAACACACTGAGCAATTGAGAGATTTTTAGTTTTGTTTTCTCACTGTAGTTCCCAGTTCTCTGAGACCCCAAGTAAGCATAAAGAAAGAGTTGGAGGTCAGAAAAAAAGAAGAGGTTGATTTAGGCTGCAGGCAGTTGAACGTTACGTTGGAGAACTGAGTTTTATTCTGCCTTTGCCATTGAAACTTCTTTGTATGTGTGTGTGAGACCCTTGGTGGGTCGCCAAAATCTGACTTTTCCCAAGTGGTTCTTTAGTTGCATGTGTGTATTTTGGTTTTGTTTTTTGTTAGGTTTGTGTTTTTTGACTGTGAATCTGATTTGCAGTTATGGTAACCGCTCCTTGATGCAACCAAGGGCTATCAACTGTACTTTGAGTGACTTAAAGTCTATGTTGTGGTGAAAGAAACTGAACATTCAGTCAGACATTCAAATTTAGCAAGATTATTTTAAATTATTTTTTAAAAATCTGAGTTACTGATCAGTAAAGTACTCCAATATTTTGTAAGCATTTAATGACTAATTTTGTAAGAATATTCAGGTGCTATCATGGGAGGCACTGTACCAAAGACAGAGGAAGTGAAAAATAAATGGAGTGGTTTTGAACTGCATTCAGCAATTACTGGGCTGTACACAGGACAATAAAAATAAACAAAATGCTGAGTACTGGGCTCTTTCTGTGGACCCCATCTATTGTTTTTCAACTGTGTCAACTCACACTTGCTACAGTCCTTTTTGGCAGGCAAAATTTCTACCTCATCTGCCCATCCCTTGCAACTAAGTCTACTTAGCATATTGACACTGATGGTCTTAGTTTCTTTTTTTGTTTCTAGAGGCACATTAGCATGATGTTTTCTAAACATCATTGCTGCATCAGCATTAGCATGATGTTTTCTAAACATCATTACTGCATCAAGCTTGAGGTTACCTTATGAGACTGAGAATTTCAGAGACACATTTTCCACATGGAATTTCGAGAAATGCTTTCCATTTGCTTGAATGAGTGATGACGAACTACTTACACGCATCACCAAAAAGGAATGTGACAGCTAATTAATTGTTCTGCTGCGACAGAACAAGTTCTGTCAGTCATGAATTGAAATCTTTGTTTCTAGTACAGCAGCACGTGGCAGTAGTACTGTGACTCTACAACATTAACCGTAATATTTTTAATGTCTAGGACACTGAGTGCTGATTATATACTACACAACTTTATTACAAATATATATCTATTAATTTTATACTATGTATGTTATACTATACTGCTTAGCATGTTTTTGTATATTTCAATTCAAATATTGTGATTTTATGTTCAGTAAAGCATGTGATGCATTTAAGAAACCTGCAGTTTTACCTGAAATGTTACCATACTAATGGCCCTCAATTCTCTTCCACTGTACAGGATTATGGTAAAACCTTTCCTGTTCCAGCAATCTTTTTTATCTTCTCCAGGTACAAGCTGGACCTGTTCAAAAAAATAATCAGTGTTGATAATTGAAGATTTGCAATAAATTCTGTAGTTGATGAGACAAAACTATGCCTTGTTTTGTTTCAAGGTTTCAAGTAAGATAAAAAAGTATCATTTTTGGTTGTAAAAGCTCAACGATAAAAAAATCTTTCTCTGATACAGCATTGTTATGCTGATAACCAGTCTATTTCAATTGTCTTTCTGTCTTTGCCTGTCTTTAAAATATTTATCATAATGCTTTCATCTGTCTTGGAGAAGATGTTTTACTAAATATCATTATAGAAAACTCATTAGGAAATAATCTATATTCTCTTACCAGTTTGGAAGGTGTACAGCAAAGAACATACAAGGTCACACTAAATGTGTGGAATAGAAAGAAATATTAAATTGTTTCCTTACTCTAAAATGGTCCAAGTTAACCTTTTATCCCGCGATCATTAAGCTGTGTGGGTGGGTTTGTTGCTAAGGCTTGGCTAGTTTATGGTACATCAGCTGTTCTGCAGTAATTGCTGATGGATTTGCTGTTATTTCCAGTGTAGTAATATGTTCCCTGTGTATTTTCTCTGAGGGGTGATAACGTGAAATATTTTGGTTTTTAAAGAGTGAGAGGCTTCAGATGGAGCTGCTGAAAAACAGCAGCTCTCACCACACTAATTGCTTAATGGATATGTCTGAGAGGCTCTAATGCTCAGAAAAATGTCCCAGAGAGGTGGGGTAGAGTCACCTCCATGTGAAATTGGAGCAATCCTCATATCTTGAGTCATTCACTATCAATTTGTTTTTACCACCTGAGAAACCAGGTAATTCACATTTCCTGGAATGAAGATGGATATATATTGAGAGGTTTTGATTTATCATGTTGCTTCAAAAATTTATTATCATTTTAGTGCTTTTATTACTTTATAACTTCTGAGAGTTTACTTTGCACTTTCTTTACAATACTCCAAAGAAATTTCGGCTACTACTTGCACAGCACATATAAGAATGTTAAATGGGTTAATTTAATCTATTGCAACATTAATATTAGGAATCTCAGCAGTTTGCTTTGGTTTGAGTACAGGTTCAGTTAACAATTTCTATTTGATCCAATAATATCACAGCAGACTGACAGTTTTAAACCAATGGCAGAAGTCTCTTGAGATGCTCTTATTAATTAATTAGTAATTAACCATTTTACATGTATTCTGAAGGTTTAGGTTAAAATTGCTGAAGTCCAAAGAATATCTAGTTGAAAAACTGTCTCTACTTCTGTGGCAGGCAATTTCTGTCATCTACTCCATTGGCCTCTAAGTTTTTTTAAACTGTGAGTGAAAAACTGTCTCTCAGCCTTTCCCTGCCTACATCGGTGTAAAGGTGCTCTTCAGAATGACAGACTGTCTCAGCAGCTTAACTTCTTTTACTTTCCTACAAGCCCGTAGCAATTTTATTCAACATTTGCAGTTAATAGTATAAAAAAAGTCAAATTTGCATCTTTTACCAAAGTAATAGTTTTGTATACAGACTGATGATGCAGTAATGAAGCAGTTCTGAGAGGGCAACTCATGAATATAAATAGTCCCATTTTACAACTAATTTGCCAAGGTCAGTGGGAGAGAGGAGGGAGGTCAGAAGTAGCTCCTTAGTCACAATCACATCTGGAACTGAAAGAAACTGTTTCTTTGTCTGTGGAAAGTTGGCAGTATTTTAGAGTTGCCAGAGTTTAGATGTTAAAATCTGGGACAATGGCAGAGAACTAAACTGCGCATACATAGATTGAGTGTGCATAGAAAACACAATTTATCTGCATAATAACCGCTTTTCCGAATGCCCCATAGCCTTGATTTCTGCGTGTTTGGAAAAACAACTGTTACTACAGAAATACAGAAACAGCCATACTGTAAATGCTTTTCATAAGGCTTTGAATTTGACCATCAGAACATAACATCTTAATTGCACAGGACATCTGGCAATCCTATGAGGTTCAGTCTGCATTTTTCCTTCATCACAGAAGGAATATTAATGCAGCAGCAGAAGTACTCTTTGCATACAGCGATTATTGTTCAAGATAGCACTACTGGCACTTGGTTTTGACCTCTAAACTTGTTTCTGCTTGGCAGTGGCTTTCGGTATTGTCCGAGTGCAGACTGCTGTCTTCGCAAAGGAAAAATATTTTTGTTTTCTCTTATCTGACAATCTGTCCGCTTAAGTAGTCTCTGTTATCGTAATATTATAAAATGCCACTCACAAGTTGTCTGGGGAAAAGAAAAAGCGTGTCAACAAGTTCCAAAAGGGGCGGTGCTTATGTGATTCTTTTTGCAGTTTCTTGGTTGAATACTGGATTTAAGGAAACTATTTTGGGAATATAAAATCTTCATGGAAAGAGAGCACTGGTTGTCTTAAAAAAAAAAAAAAAATTAGATTAGCAACTCAAGACGACCAAGAGTTTATATTATTGCCACAAAAGCCACCATAGACAATGGACCTGGTGGTGAGGGTTTTGTTGAAAATATCTTCCAGCCAAAATAGTCTCCTTTTAAAATTTTTTTCTTCCATAATGTATCAAACTGACAGAATAAATAGACTTTTTCTGTAGTTACTGCTCTCGTAGTTTCACTGAACAAATATTTTGTATTTGACAGTCATTGTACGTAATCAGTCTGGAATGATGCTATAAAGAGGAATCCCTGAATATATGCTTGAGGTGAGAGATCATTGGCCCTGAGGTTTCAGCTGGTGAATAATCCAAGCATCGTGTCCTCATGCCTCCTTAAACATTTCCACAGGTCTGAAGTTTTGTTACTGCTTTCCAAATTCAAGGCCTTTTATCTTACAATTCCTCATACAAGTGTGGTGCCATGCAGATTTGGGAAACCTAAAGTACTTCTAAATTACCTAATGGCTATGATGATACGTGTCTGAAACGACAGAGTTGTGGTAAAGGGTTTTAAATGCATTTAGTTCTTTCTGCTGCAGCAGATGAGGAGTGGTTCACAATCTGCTGTTACCTGAGCTGATTGATGGCAGGAGCAGCTTTAGCTTCCAGTGGGCATCATCTGCCCAATTCCTCAGCACACTGCTGATGAGTCCAGAGAGAGCATTAAGCCTCCTAAGTTACTTAATTTCAAGGTCTCAGATAGTTTGTCAGAATGGTAGCTTGAAAATAGGTTACATCCTGAGGCTCTTGAAGTTTCAAATAACCCTGTTTGAATTTAGTGGTCAGTTGTTTAATTCAGTAGTGCTAAGTATAAGATTATGACCAGCATGGATATTGCAGTGTGGTACTATCCTTAGTAATATCTGACAATTTTGAAGTAAGAGAGTTTTTCAGGAGCATCATTGGGAAGGCCATTATTAGTCTGCTTCTGGAAAGGTTCATTCAAGGGTAAGAAAGCTGTAGTGTGGACCACGTAGATCTAATAACTATAAGCCATCAGGTAAATTTTAAAAAATCTATTTTGGCTCAATGCAACAAAACTAGAAGAGGAATGGTGGAAGGTGGCATTGGAATTTTTAATGAAAATTAAGCAATTGATTGAAAAAACAGCCTATAGGCTTTTTCTGTATGTTTTCATACCACTGGAAATAACTATTGGTTGCATTTGTTTTGTGTTTTCATAGTGAGTATTTAAATACTCTCTTTTTTGTTTCAAAATGTAATGCCTAGTATAGAAAAGCAAATAAGGTAGAAAGCTCCTATTCAAATATATATTTTTATATATATATCAGTGGTGTGACCTCTGAAGTGGAATGTCACCATTTCCCCAAAGGATCATATTTAAGAAATCAGCTTCTATCCAAAGTCTAAAGTTATTCAATTTGTCCAGATGAGGACACAAAAGCAAATTACTATAACTTTTTCACAAAATGATATGATGAAGGGAAAAAATATTAGAACATGCTCAAAATTTCAAAAATCTCCTTGACCTCATTTGGGACTTTAGACTTGCTGTGTGCCAATCCTACTGGTGCAGTTCATAGAATGACACACTGGTTGAGGCTCGGTAGATTTAAAAAAATTTTATGGGCAGTTACAGCATAACTGGTAAAATTTATTCAACCAGTTTCTGTTGAAATGTGATAGTGAGGCTTAAAATGTGTCATTGTAGAATAAAGTTCAGTCCTGATGTAATACTTTTGACCTTCCTCAGTTTGTAGCACTTTGATTTTCCTGCAAATGTCTTTGTTTCAATTTCTTTAAACACACAAGTACTTACGGTGGATGAGGTGGCTAAAAAATAATAATAATAAATATATGTATAAGGAAAAAGAGCTTGGCATTATTATAGACTCAAAAAATTTAGAAAATAATTCTTTAGTCATTTTATGCACTTACATTTTATTGCTACGTGTGAATAGTAATTTTCGTCTCACTTTTCAAGTTAAACTTGATCCTTGCTCAAATGGACTTTATTACAAAAACTGAAATCTTACTATTTTTACCAATTATACAAGCCACACTTACACTGCATAAACATACATTTTCTTTTTTCTGTAGTTATTATACAAAAGGATTATTTGTGGGTTTAAACTGCGCGTTAAATCAAAAGCATTGTGAAGCAGAATGGAAAATTTCATACGCGTGCCCTGCTGTGGCCGACTAGAGATGTTCTTAAAGCCCTTCAAGCACTCGCAGGATGTCGGTGTCTGACAGATGGCTACTTGTTTGTTAGATGCTCAAAAGTGGTCACTCCTCAGCTTACACTTCATGCTGTGATTGAAGTAAATGACAAGCCTCAACTCGGGCATTTCTGTCCTGTCAGGTCGCCTTGCCATTCCTGGCCAGTGTTTACACCATCTGTATAATTACTAGAAGGTTTTTTTAAAGCCAGTTGTTAAGAGGGTAAATCTTGTGTCATAAAAGCTCATAGTTGCTATCTATCTAAATATTTTGTCAAGTTTTTGATTCATTGTGTTTCATTACTTAAATGTGACAAATGCATTTGTAAGTATTGACGGCACACTTTGTATTACGGCCTACCAAGCTAAATTTAGGATGATACAAGTAACAAAACTGTACTATGGCTGAGGTCAGAGATAGCTGTTGGCCTTATCTGAGGCTGGGAGGTAACTGCATGGCCTCAGCCTTTCTGTGTGATATGGGAATAGAAAGATGGTGCAGTGGCAGGAGAAGGATTACAGCTCCTTTACATCCCTTAAATATTCTGGGGAGGTTGTCTGACACTTTATCATGTCATTCCCAGTTTTGTCATCCTAGATCCATGAAACAGGTAGATTTAAACTGTTATACTTCATTTTTCAGAAGTTAGTAGAGTAGAAGGAACAATTCCTGTAGAGGAAAAAGTGTGTTTATTCAGTAAATAGTATTGGAGATATAATACGTATTTTAGCTTAGTTTCCAAAGGAAGTGAAGCTTATATGATTCTGCCTTGCAGGCAGAAAGGTGCAGGAGAGTATTTGTCTGTACATCTGTCCCCTCTTGCTCGCTAGCTTTTGAACTTGTTGCATCATTTTAAAAAACTGATAAAGGAGTAGTTATTTTACTGATGATCCAGTTGCCATAAGTTTTGGAATTGTAGGTATTAATGGTTTCATTGCAAATTTCTGTGTGTTCTGTACTAGAGAGAACTTACTGTGGGAGAAAGACCTCAGAAGTACTGTAAGTGCATGGCAGTCTTAGTTTCAATTCAGATTTTCAGTATATATTGTTTCTGACTGTTCCCTTTTGCTCTTTTACCATACAGTATTTCATTACATGAATTTTTAGACATTGCTATTGAATTTTTGTTTCTTAACTTTCTTACCTTAAATGAACCCTTTCCAAAAGATTTGCTAAAATTATGAGGAACGGAGTTCCTTCTAGTAAATCTTTAACTACGTTGCAGGTACCAGGTAATCAAGCAGGAGTTTCCCTGTTGCCTTGCTATCCTGAGGTTTCTAAAGATGTGAAGTTCTTTATGGTTCTGTCTTCCCGCAGCTGCTCCCTGTCTATTCTAAACGTGTCTTGTTGAATGAAGTAGCTTGATTGAGTAAGTATATGACTGTTATGGTGCCTCTTTAAAGATGTTTACACATTTGGAATTAAAGTTTGCCAAACTAATTTTGATCTTATGATCTCTAATGTACTACTTTATTGAACATAATAATGGATATTTTTCAATTTTTTCACAGTGTGTTTTATGAATAATTGTATCTATTTTGAGGGGGCAGAGAGAAAGTAAAAAGTAGAGAGTTGACTGATTTAGGCATATTAGCTTTTTCTAAATTCGAAATTAAATATACCTTTTTATACACTTATTTGTGGAAGTAATGTTGGGATAGGGCCTGTAACAGAGGTATAGTTGTGTTCTTCATTTTACACTATCTCCCACTGTAGTGACGGTTGCCAAGCAGTGATACTGTAATAATATTTTGACAAACAACTATTCCTGCTGTGTTAAGAAACAAAACAGTAAACTGCTACCAAATAAGGCATATTTACATTTTTAGTAATTTTTCTGTTTTGAGTTTTACACTACGCATGTGGATCAGTGTGTATTCTTTCTAATAAACCTGGAGATCATCTCCTAATGCACAGGTTCTCCAGTTAATCTGAAAAAAAGCACAAGTGCTGTCTAATCTTTTTAGCTCTAACATAGTCTGACTTTTTCCTGATGAGAAGAAAGCCCCCAGAGATTGAAACATGTGCAGACCTTAATTTTCATGTATTTTGACAATTAGTCAAACTTGCTGTGAACAAAAGAGAATTGAAAAATTGATTTGATATGATACAACTGTCAAAACTTACTCAGATGTGCTCAGCTTGAATCTTGCATTCTACCTGCCAAAAACATATCCCTGGCTGCGTTTCAGTTCATGGTTGATGAGGATTAATTTATTGCATTTAAAATTATTAATTAAAACCAAAATATATGAAGCTCAGATAGCAAAGTTTGAAAGAAGACAATAGAAATCATGTTTGTTTCTAATTCTTTCGCATAGGTAGCATAGGGGAAATAATACGACCTGCGTAAATAATTATTGACTCTCTTCTCTTGAATAAGTCCCCTGTGCTTTTTGAATGAAAGGTAGCATTATGTGAGTCTTGGGGCCTAAGCAATTATGTAAGATATTTTCCTGCAATTTAAATATTGGCAGCTGGGTTCGTGTTTTTGAAGACACTTGCTGAGAAGGAAAGACCGGATGGTGCAGCAGCATCCATACGTTGTAGATGAATGTTGAGAGTTCCTTCAGGCTGTCTCATGCTCTCTCTCAGCCCTGTTCTGAGCCCCAAGATTCAGAAATGCTTGCATAATTGGGTACTGTTTTGTGACTTATTAATTGCTCTCTTGGGTATATAGTTGCATGTGAGTCAGATTGGCCACTTTCCCAGCTTGCATCACTGGCAGCTGTTTTGCTTGAGGCAGATGGCTTGTAAGAGAAGCACCCATAAATTAGGGCACTGCTACTTTTTTCAAACCATTCGAGGAGAGTGAACCTGATGAGATGATGTTTCAAAGTGGTTTTTGTACACCCTGATAAATTTATTTCTAAGTGTCTAAATAGCAGATTTTATGGTCATCTCTATTTTTTAAGAAGAGTTTTAGGACGGTGCAGACACTACAATGTAATCAGCATGAAAATGTTAAATTATATTAAGGACCATTGGTGACGCTTCCTATATAAATGAAGGTTGTGGAAAAAAAAAAACACATCAGAAAGAGGAAAGAGCCTTAACATCCTTTATATAATGAGAGTAAGAGCATTCTTAAGGGCAGTAGTGAGAGAGGAAATGGAATACCATATGATGGAAAACCTTCAGTGGGCTACTCAAGTGTTTTAGACATATCTGTGTGTAATATTTTTCTTCTGGACCTCATGCTCACAGTTCCCACGTAGAAGTCTAATAACTAGACTTAAAGAAAACTACTTCTGAGGAGTAGTATGAGACTTGTGCAATTTCCTTCTAGTTAAGAATTCTGTTATCGTGCTTCTTCATCCATTTGGTCATTATGTAGGTGTACACATAAAACTGTCTTGGAGACTAGAAAATTCCTTGCATGAGCAGGACCCATGGACACACACAAACCTTGCCTTTCTGTGTGTCTTCTCATCGCCATAAACCGAAAGTCTAATCCTAGAATTGCCACTTCTTGAAAATAGACAACAATTTTAAACCAGAGCAGCTTACTTCTTTTGGTGTCTGTTTATTCTTTTGTTCCCACACTGCTGTATTTTTTTTTTAAAGTAAATTACTTTTGGTCTTTTCAGGTTTGTATCACAAAGATTCTTATCTACTGTTGACCACACCTCTAATCTTCCAGTGGATTTTAAGAAGCACCTTTTCTCTAGAGGCTATGTCTGAGTTTCATGTCTCTGTGTACACCTTTGCAAAAAGGCATGCCTTTGAGAAATGTGATGTTTGAGCTGGACTCATACTTCAGGAAATAAAGGATTATTAGGAGAAACATTAATAATTTTCTTCAGTGTAGTCCTAAGCTTTCATGCTCTGGTGGCAAATTGGGAAGGTTTCTAAATCTAACTCAGGTTCAGTTAGGGCATGCTGTAAATGAGGGGAAGATAGCTCTGAAAAAGAGTTGGTCTCTAACCAAATTTAGCTTGGAGAAAATAGTTTTTGCTTCTTCCCTGGGGAAACAATTTTCTTAAGCTGAGCTGTGTCAGAGCTTTTGATCTGTAATACTGGTCCAAGATGCCTTTGTACATGGACTGCTGTTAAATCTCTTTCACTGCTTTCTTGCCTTCCTGTGAAGCACCTGGGAGCAGCTCTGCTTACAAACTGGCCAGAGAACCAAAGTCTGTCTGTCTCTATCATACTACTATATATTAATTAATTTTGAATTGTTAAAATGTTTACATAGTTTAACTTTTGTGATTATGGCATGTCTGTTGATCCCCCCACCCCCCATATTTTTAATGTTCTTGAAATGCAAGGTTTGTTCATTTTACCCCTGAGAGAAAATGGTGAAGTGTGGCAATGGCCTTGCTGCTCTGCTAAACTGATTACAGAACTCCTCTTTGAATGTGTATAAGATACTGTAGGAAATTGGAATCTCAAGATAGATCTCTTGCTGTATGTGTTCAAGTCAGAATTAATTTTTAAAATAATACTTGGAGGATGGGTTTTCTGTGCTCCACAGAGGTGAGGTGATTTAGCACAATCCTAATTATGCTGCATGACATGACCTAGAGCAAATATTTAAAATGTTCATTCACATATACCCTCTTTCAGCTAAAATTAACTTCTATAATAAGACCCAGGCGTTATCATTAAAAATTGGTTCTAGACTAAACCAATTGGTAGTTATGGGACGGGTGCAGCAGTTATGATCTCTTCTGTTCTATGTAATTAAAGAACAAAATGAATCCCTTTGGGCCTAAGATTTCATAACTGTGTTGTGTGTATCCTGCTTTATCATCTGTTGTTAGAGGTTAATGTGGCTGCTTGTACTTCTTAAGTGTTAAAACATACTTTCAGCAGCTGGTGGCATAATTGAAGCACAGGGAACAGAGGCAATTGCCATCCAAGAGCTCCCAAGGAAGAAGAGTATCCTCCCTGTTTAAAAACCTCTTACTATTCCAGGTTAAATCAGTGAGCTTTACCATTTGACTGATAACTGCATAACGGCCTAGGGGAGACTGAGGGCAGACTTCACTGCAGTTACAGCTTCCTCACAAGGGGAAGAGCAGGGGCAGCCACTGATCCCTTCTCTCTGGTGAGCAGTGACAGGATTGAGGCAATGGCATGAAGCTGAGTCAGGGGATGTTTAGGCTGGATATTAGGAAAAGATTCTTCACCCAAGGGATGGTTGGGCACTGGAACAGGCTCCCCAGGAAAGTGGTCACAGCACCAAGCCTGACAGAGTTCAAGAAGCGTTTGAACAACACTCCACATGGTGTGATTCTTGGGGCTGTCCTGTGCAGGCCCAGGAGCTGAACTTTGATGATCCTTTTGGGTCCCTTCTAACTCTGGATATTCTGTTATTCTATGATAACTGTCTTCACTGGCTGAGAAAGTACTGTACAAGGAGACTTGGAAAGATTTGAATCATAATGCCCTGGTGGAGAGTGGCAGTTGAAATAAAGGCAAACTGTTCTGTGTTTGGGTGTTTTTTTTCTTGAAAACAGGAAAAAAAGAAGCAGCAAAGGCAGTGGGCAATTTTAAGGTGATTTTATTTCTTTTTTTTATTTTTTTTTTAAAGTAAAATCTGTCTTCCTCAAAATTTGTGAGATTTTTTTGTCATTTGATTTTTTTTTTTTTCTTTTTCCCTGCCATCAACTTCCTCTTGACTGATCTCTAGGAAAAAATCGCTGGCAATATGCATGGCAAATATACGATGTCTTGCTGATCTAATCACCCCTACAGGCCAGCTGATTGTCCTTGGCAGAAACAAATACAAAAAAGTTAGTCAGTATAAACAGGTATANGAAATTTAAAAGAAGGAGATAAAAAAAAAAAAAAAAAAAAAAAAAAAAAAGAAGAGAAGAGGTGAAAAAAATACTATAGAAGAGATCATTCTATGTTTGTCTGAAACTTTTCGTTTGTTAAGTGTCTTTATTTTCAGTGGTACGTGTGACATATAAACTTACATGACAGTGCTTTTTTTGGTGATTTTTTTTTCCAATTCTATTAGCATAAATAGAAATTTTTCTATATATAGTTTTTTATTTCTCCTTTCTTACAGATTATTTGCTAGAATATAGTCAGAGGGAAGAGACAAATATTCAGTGTCTACTTACCACTACTTTTCGGGGGACAAGATATTGGTTGTTTTGGTTGTCCTTTCCTCAAAACTTTCCTGCTTGAATATGAGAATTAAAGTAGTTTAACCTTACATTATGTTATTTGCAGCTGGACAAGGAAAATGTTAATGATAGGCATGAGTAAATCCAGCATGGTTCAAAAGAATAAATACCTTTCACTTGAAGATTTACTGTTCCCTGTCATATGATCATCTTTGCTTAAGAGGACATGTAAACTTATGCTTCAAAACTGTTCTTTCAGGTTAGTTGATTCAGTACAGCAGAATGCATTCATGTGATCATCAGCTGTCACTGTCAAATTTAAAAATAAGCACTTGTGTAGACAGAGCAAATCATGGACCTTTGTATGACAATCTGAGCAGTCTGGAAAATGGATTTAAAATATTAAGTAATCCTTTTGAAGGAAAATAAGTTAAGGACTGGTAATTTAGAATCTCACTAGAATATTAATCTTTCCTGATTTCTCCTCTCTCCTTCCTCAAGCTGCTGCTCATCTAATTTCTTTCCAAGCAGTAACAGTAAAATTATTGGAGGATAAAGAATGGGGAAAGAACTGAAATTGTTTTCATTAAAAGTGTAAATAGTAATAAACACATTTAAATTTTAAATGCAGCTAGTGAAGGTCTCTAGCTAGTTTTAAGGGAAGTGCTCACCTCTGCAAGAATCCTTACACATATTTTATGTATTTGGGTTCTTTTAAGCTATTTGGTGATAAAATGTTCAGTTTAGAGACATATGCCTGGTGCCTTTCACAGCAGGTATAGTTATGATTGTGACAGTGCCTGTCATCTTCAGATTAGACCTGCAGTTTACTCTGATCTTAAAAAGTAGATTCTAGTTGGATATGCTAATAACAGATCCATCATGTGTTTGATTAGTAAGTATAATTCTAAGCAAGTTCTCAGCTCTATTGGCTTCAGTTTTGTGTTTACTGTAATATTTTGTTTTGCATTCTGTTACTTGGAGATCCATGCTGCTGGAAGCATTGCTCTTCCCCTTATCTGTCTCTGTTGAATTTTCTAATTATTTTTAGTTGCCAGCCAGATATTTCCATTTTGAAAGTGTAAGAGAAATAAAATTGAGATGCATTGCATGAAAAAGCAAAAGTTCTGTAACTTGCTTTTCCAAAGGATTTTCTCAACATTGTGGAAGATGATGTATTAATAGATTTCTTCATTTATTTAGTTGTGTTACTTAGTTTTACTGATACTCTAGTATGACAGAGGTGATAATATTGGTGGTGAAATTATATGTTTTTAAAAGTTTTTATAATGTGATTAGATACTTTATATACCCTTTTCTGTCGAATTTGTTTGCACACACATATATATTTATAGGCATGTATATGCATACATATACATGCATATACCTGTATATAAAAATATAGACAATCTGAAAATGATTCTATGAAAAGGAAATATAATCGAGGTTTTCCAAGCTAAAATACAAGAAATTCCACCTCAACCTGAGAAAGAACCTCTTTACATTACCTTGGCAAGGAGGATGAACGAGAAAATCTGCAGAGGTGCCTTCCAACCCTAAAAATTCTGTGGGATTTAGAGAAAGAATCTGGGGACCTGTAGTTCCACCTGTAGAGATGGGTGAGAGGAGTAATTCTACAAGCAGGCCTCAGTAGGAAACTTCCCAAGGATACAAAAGGTTAGTATGGTTTGATGTAGCTAGGAAGATTGCTAAGATGGGCCCATTTGTATAATTACTTGTTTTACTTTAATATGGAGATGATATCAAACTGCTCCACCTAGCCCAGGTTTTTTATCTTTAGTAACAGTCAGAGTAGCATTTGTTTCAGAAGTGGATTCTTTCCCCTCTGGGGTTCTCTGCCGTGTTTTGTCATGTTACAGTTTGGGCCATCCTTAGGTAGAGGATATGTCTGGGCTGTGGTGAGAAGCCATGATCAGTCTCTGTGAAGTTCTTGAACATCTATGGTTACTTTCAGTTTCTGTAAAAAGCTGCAGTAACGACTGCAATAATTTAATTCTGTAGGATGTGAGAAATACCTCCTTTGACTTGCTTTAAGCCTGCTGCCAGAGGGTCTAACTACATGGCCTCCATTCATGTGCTTGTGAACAGCATGGATTAAGCATTCCACAACACTGGTAACTATAGAGCATTGTAATAATCCCTCCGTTTTCCTCATGCTGGAGGGATCCCTGTCTGTGTAGCTCCTCACAGTAGAGGCTGCTCTTTGATTTCACTTTGATTTCACTTATTAGCCTGTCCTATTTTATTTCTTCAATACTTCTATATCTCTGTGCAGCTCAGACTGTGGGTGTTCAATAGATCTGGGCAGTGACACTGTTCTGTCTGTATTGTTTGATGTTTCTTTTATACTATTTATTTAACATCTTTGAGAATTGAGCTGATGCAAATGATGCCAAGATCTCTTTTCTGGTTGCTATTGATGTAATATTAGCCCATCTTTCTATATAAATAGTTCAAAATGTATTTTTGCTCTCAGCATTTACTCATGCTGAATTTCAGCAATGTCTTATTCCTTTTTATTCTCACTATATTAAGACCTATGGATGCTTTTTCACAATCAACTCTATGTTGGAATATCTTCAGGAATTTTCTATCATCAATGCATGTTGACACTTCAGATGTCTATTGCCATTTCAATTAATTTTGAGTGAGCTGATTAAGATCTTTGAGGAAATGTCTATTGGCAATTTTTTCTTTTTTGTGAACTTTCTACTCTTATTCTTTACTTCCATGTTTTAAGAAATTGCTAATTCAGAGAAGAGCCATTCCTTTCTTCCCATGGGAATGTGATTTCTTCTGGACCATTGAGGGGAGACCATATCAGATTTTTGTTGTGGGTTGGTTTGTTTGTTTATTTTTTTAATCAAAGTACACTGGCTGACTGGTTCACTTTTCTTGGTGTGTGCAATCTATTAGAAAAAGGTCAGTAGATTTGTCTGGCATGATATTGGTGTAGGCAAATACTACTGATTTTCATCAATATTTCATTTAAATGGTGCAGCTATTAATTAATTTTGTAGGGTTCCGTCCCCATCCCATCTCCACCACTTTCTCTCCATTTTCTCGGGTAGTTTACCCACATTCTTCTGGATCTCTTTAAAGCTGATGTTACAGCTGCTAGTTTCTAGTTCCGTGGTAGAAGACGCAGCTTGTCACTGGTATAACACAGACAACAGATTTTACTCCTTTGAAGGTTACTAGAATAACATCCTTCATGCATTTGATCAAACAATCAAACACCTGATTATTTATTTTGTCCAGGCTATCTCCTACTTTAATTTTATGTGCTTTACAAGGGTATTTGATTAATATATACATTTTGAGTGTTGTAAGTTAACTGATATGTTAAGAATACTCAAATGGAGAAAAAATTTAAATTGCTACATTTCAGTGTTGTTGTGGGTTGTAAATGCTGTAAAAGGTGTTTGTTATACGTATTAATTTTAGAATAAGATTTATAATTTCAATAATGGAAAAAATGTTTGTTTTTAATCATAAGGTGCATCGCTTTCAGCTAAAAAACCCCCAAGCTGTGCCTTTTTAATAAAGATTGACATTTCTTTTTTTTTAAATGGAATAGCCAATTACAATGGCCTGATAGGTATTATCAAAGCTTTTCTGCTTGTCTCATTGGGACAGTATTTTTCTAGGAAGATATTGCTGGGAGTCTCACCATCTTGTTGTTTTTCTATGGTTAAAATTCTTGGCGTTTTCCCTTTCTCTGCTTTAGAAAAAAAAATCCAAACATATGCAAGTTCTAGGAGATACTAGTTCAGAGTTGAATTTGTTGATAAGAACATAGAATTAGTCACAGATGAGTGTAGACTTGTTTTTTTAGGTTCATCTTATTAGAAGCTATTTTGAAAACACAGTCTGAAAGAGACTTTCACAGCAAACACATTAAAAGCTGTAAGAAAAAGGCTGAGAAATGAAAAACTTAGTGTTGTTCCCCAAGGAAAAGTTACTTTGCGTGCATTTGTAATATTTGATGGATTTATTGGGCATGCTACACTGCAACTTTATTGTCAGTAATGCTTGTCCCAAATGGCAAATGATATTCTCACTGCCAATGTTGTTCTCTGTAGACGTTTATGTAACTTTCACTATTGTAATAATTTTGCTAAAAACGTCTTGCAGTTTAAAAGAAGATCCCAATGCTTTTCTGCTTCTATAGAAAAGACTGACAAGTTATTCTTATTATCTTACAATCACTGGAAGACACTTGACCCATCTTGACCTCCTTCTTTCATATTAGTTTCTCCATCTGACTCATGCTACTAAAATGAAAGAAAAAAAAAATTGTCGTCTGGGTATTTTTTAGATCAACTCAACCTGATATATTGTAAGGTTTGATTTTTTGCGGGGAGGGAGGAGCTGTTTGGATAACAATCTCACACATCAAAATCTGTGTTAGAAAATCTGTTATAGAAGAATAGGGGGTTTTTTTGTTTTGGTTGGGTTTCTTTGTTTATTTGGTTTTTTTGAAGGGGGAGTTGGATGATGGTTTTACTCATCAAAATTGTAGGAAAACTCATTAGGCAAACAGAAGTTGGTAGGTTACTTTTACTAGGGACCAAGTCAGCCTCACTAATTTTCACAAGCTTCTTTTGTGCTAGATTTTTGTCTGACAGTTCAGAAACCTTTGCAATGAGAATGCTGTAGGTAATTGTAAATTCTGCTCTACAAATAGGGTAGCACAGCAACTTAGAGAGTAAATCAAAACAGTGGAGTGAAAACAGGCTTTTGGATACAATTTGCCATTACCTTTGTGTGCAGTGGGTTGTACAGTTATACCTGCAAGTGTGGAAGAGTCCTGTGATAGTTTGAACAGCAGAATGGAACATAATATACAAAAAGGCCAGTGAAGAAAAGAACCTCTAGTTTAGGAGATGTTGATTGTGGTACAGAGATGATTTTTCTTTCCTGTAAGTGCACCTTTAGTTACCATATTAGCAGAACGTGAAATTCAGCTTACATCTGCACAAAGTGAATCACATTCAGGAGGGTGTGCTATTAAACCTCATTGAGCCCTCAGCATCTCACAACAACTTCTGGAGTGTTCGAGTATTTGGGGTTCTTTTATCATCTTTTAAATGAAATCTGATCTTATTCATCCCTTAGTCTTTTCAGAGAGAACTCTTTCACCAGATTAGTGAACGGTAGTCACTGACAGAGGTGTCTGACTTGCATGCTTTATCCCTGGATGAGTGAATTTACCATGAGGCAAGGTGGGATGATGTACGTGGCCCTGCCTGTACTCCTAGTGGTGGTAATCAAAACTGATCCCTTGTTCAGTGGGAACATGCAAGATAAGCATGACATAAACATATGTCTATGCAAGACATGTCATTTTGGGGACAAAGTAGTTTTATCTAATTTAGTCATCATCTAATGCTACAAGTGGGAAGGCATCACTGTTCTTTCTTTTTCATTTAGAAAAGCATCACAACGTTACTAAATGGAAAAAAAATTTCTGCTTTCTTTCAAATCTGCTGCATTTAAGTATTTTCTCAGCTGCTTATGAAGCTGCCAACTAAAGTACTACTTGCCATGAATACATGAGAGAAAAGTAAATTGGCACTTTCTGTAGAATGCAGCAATTTGCATCCCCCTCTGTTCCTGAGAGCAATCTGTATTACATTCTTCAGAGCTTCAATATTTTTCCCCCTAAGAGAACTCATCTTGAATTTCCTGGCACTTCAGCCAAAAACTTGTCCATTAAGACATTTTTCTTAATACTAATTTAACTTTCACAAACACAATTGCTCCTGTAATCAGACTCTCACCTGTTTTTAAATTATTGCTTAAAAGTCTTTAGCTTGAGCAACTGAGAATGTGCCCAGTTCACTTCCCTAGGTATAACTTTTAACCAGAGAACTGCAACAATATTTGTTTTCCTTTATAACACAATATCTTCTTTGGTGTCTTGACCAGCTTCTATCAGCTTATTTCTCTTAACTTCAGTCCCTGTAACATTTCTTTTTGGGTCATCATCAAGTTTTTGAAAGAAAACAAGACTCACTGTGTAAAGCTTTTACCCTGTGGCAATATTGTAAATAAAAAATCCTTAAGATGACAACGCAATCAAATGAAAAAGTGTTGCTGTTCAGGGGGTTTTTTACTCTGAAGGTGCTGTCTCTCTGAACTGGCCTGAGGGATTTGAAAATGCAACCTCATGGTCTGAAAAAAATTTGTCTAGTGCCTGAAGTTAGCCAAAGAACAACTACAAACTTTTGCAAAAACAACTTGTTCAGTGGGTGAACTGCACGAAAATATTGCTGATTGTTTGCTTCCTCCCTGTACAACTTTAACATCAACAGAGTGAAAGGGAACTTTGCAAAATATGTGTTTAATTTGTGAAATGCCTTTGTGGGTGGCAGTGGATCTGTCAGAATTTCCCATCAGTTCTGGAAAAGGTGATCAGAGAAATTTGGAGGTGAAAAATCTGTCGACTTTTGTAATATACCAAGGCATATATGATATATGGCTCCTTGGGCTGTGTTGTTAAGGCTGAAAGAATAATCTGAGAATTAGCCATGCTCACTTAAGAATATCCTTATCTTGACGTGGGGTTGCTGTTGCCATTGACAAGATACTGGCCTAGATGATAATTTGGTCTAATTAAATTGATGCTAACCACTTTCAAAGTTGTGTTAATTTTTGACTGAGAAAGTTGTACAGTTTAATTTTATGTTGCTTGTTTTAGTGGGGCACTGAGGGAGAGAGGAAAATATAAGTATTTTTATGAGATTTTAAAGTGAAATTTGTGAGAAAACTATTGAGGAAAAATTCAATATCTCTTTTTTTCGCTCAGTGCTGAAAAAATTGCTTGCGATCATATGAAATATTTTCTCTTTGCTGAAAAGAAAAAGCTTTGAAATTCATTCCTATATCTCCAGTGTAGTAGGTGGAAAAACACCAGTTGATTGAAAAATTTGAAGTCACTAGAGGGACAAATTGGTTCATCTCTGTTAAGTGTTTTTAATTACTGCATTAAGAATACATCAGCATTAAGAATACAGTAAAATATTTCAGCAATATTTCTATTACAGAAAGAGAAAATTTGAGGTTGCTCTGTCTGTTCCGACACCATACATTAACAGTGTGTCAACACAGCAGCAAAGGCTTTTACTGTGTATAATTGTAAAACAGTGCCAATAGGTGAATGCAAAAACGGATGTTTTGGGAGCCATTTTGCTTTTTGTAAAATAAACACAACCTTAAAAAAAAAAAAAAAAAAGGCTCTAGGTTTTGGATGACACTAAAAGTTAGTACAGAATGCCAGAACACCGAAACAACAGTAAGAGTCCAGAGCAGTAATCCACCTGGCACTATTGCTTTACTTCGATGGTGATTAGAACCACATGCTCCAAAGGAAAATGCTTATAATGGGCAATTAAAGGATCTGCACAGAGCAGGCTTTTTTTTTTTTTTTTCCCCCCTCTGCCCTCCCTCCCCCAGTTGCCATAAATTGCTGGTTGGCCTTTACTCTGACGTGCAAGTCTGACAAAACCTAGAAGGAACAGGAAATGACCTAAGTGTGGTTTTAGACAGTTTTTTTCTCGTTACCTACATAATAAGGAAAAAAAAACCTAACTCTACTTTCCCTTGATAGACAAAACACCTTTTATAACCTTTTCGAAACAATTAAAAATCTTAAAAAAATATAAAACAGATCAAATCAAACATCAAACAGTAAGAAAACTCTAAACTTTCTACAGCAGACAAAGTAGAAGCTGACCTGCTGATTCTCTTGGGTACAAAAGCAGAAGTAACATGTCTTTTTAAAAACAAGCAAATGAAACAAACATATAAAAAAAGAAACAAAACCCCAACCAAACAAAAAAAATAGATTTTCTGCTTTCAGTGAGTAACGTTAGCTTTAAGAATAAGACTGCTGAAAGCCTATTTGAAACTTCAGCATACAGTGGAGCATTTTTGCTCTGTTTTTTATCTGTGCTGAGGGCAAAGTTACTGAAAATAGAGTCTTCACATGTTTAGTTACTAAAGCCACTTGTTAAAGTTTACTTAGGTGCAGCTCTTGTCAAAGGTTTATATTTACAGGGAAGATGAGAATACTGTGGAGTCTGGTGAAAACATTATAGTGGCCAGACACCTGCATGTTCCAGTGTTGTTCTTGTGTGTCCAGCCAAATATACTGCAGGCACTACTGAATGCAGAGAATAGTATTAATTAAAGCAATGAAGTAGAAGCAAACCTCTTTTCATTGAAGGAAGATTTTAGACTTCTTAAAAAAGCAAAAGCAATGTCTTTCATAAAAGAGTGCAGCAGAGCCCGCAGCTGAGTCGTTGGACAGGGGATGTGACTGTTTCCGTCAGTACGTGTATCCAAACCTCAGAAGCAGGAAAGCACACACAGTTTCTATTCAAAGATTGTGGCTATCTGCAGACTTCACAACCTATTGGCCATTTTGCACCCTTGGATAAATAAATTGTATATAGAGTCAGGAAGTGATAAGTATTAGGATTCCAAAAATATCCTAGTTTTTTTCCTGTCCCACTTATTTTCACGGGAAGGTTTAGTGAGTGGAGAAATACCATCATGATTCTAAATGCCTGGAGTATCATACTGAGTGCTGTATTTTGTCTTGATTACAATAATCCACTCAAGTGGCTGCTGTTTTGGCCTGCAAGATTTCACAACAGAATGTTGTCTGTGTTATCTAAATAATGTTGCCTCTACTTTGAGAGTCATTCTTTGGTTGCATCACCTTTAGTTTACACCGAATACAACTTAACTACTTAATAACATACTGTTTTTCAACATCTACCTTTCCTACAGAGAGGGGGGGAAATGAAAACCTAATAAATTATAAAACCCCTAAGAATCTAGGTAGTATAGCGCTGTGTTTGGTTTTTGGGGTCATTAAATTACATGGATTTAAAATGTTAATTGATTGTAAGCTGTTACAGAAGACTAATCTAGAAATAAAAGCAGTGAATCGAGCATTAGTCTTGTTTGAAAGGCAGTCATGAAAAGAAATGGATATGTAATGTAACCGTTTTCATATTTTACAATAAATTAATTTCTCATCTAGTTGTAGAATTTTGCTTCTGAATGAGGTGAATTTGCACAGAGTTGATTTCTGAATCAAGTTGCTATGGTGTTGGTTTCATTGTTTAGTTAATTCTATGCTTGGTTGCTATGGAAATACTTATTTACGGAGCTAATGCCTAATGGTGTCAAACAGATGCTACTAGCAACTAGGAATCCTTTATATTTGATCAATGAAAGACTCAGTCAGAAGTAGAAACTCAATTTTCTGCTCAGTTTTCTCCATTAAAGTTTTGGAGCATGGAATCTAATGGGTGTTCTCAAATAGGACAAGTTTTATTTCCTTAACGTGCATTAAAGCTCACATTGAATCTCCTGGAAAGTAAAGTCAGTGAAACTAAATCCTGGTTTAGGTTTAGGCAATCACACAGCAATGCTACAAATCTTAATATTGTGTGTAGCTTTAGACAGTGTGCTTGTATTAGTTATATTTGACTTTAGAATTGATTTTTAGATCTTTTAGGCTCTGAAACATCTTCTTTTTT